>JBBPKN010000615.1:0-33386 GCA_038089275.1 Pulveroboletus cf. rosaemariae
CAGTAACAGTAACTATGAGTGAAACAAGGCATGGAGTAATAGCAGAGTATCCCAGAGAAGATAAAGTGAAAACTAAGGTAGTATATACTGAGAACAGAGACAGAACTAAGATTGGAATTAGAGTGGAACAGGAATGGAGAGTTTGAGGAGCTTGTACTGCTGGCAAGGTAAAAAGTGGATGAGCATAGCTGGAGTGGAATGGAATGATGATGGAGGGCCAGAGCTGCATGGAGGGGAGTTGAAGGGCTAGATTGGCTTACTGAATGTGAAAATCAGTTATAAGCTGGGTTGGAATTGGATCAGAGGTATGGGATATGACATTATTAGTCAGCTGATTAAGAGATAGAATATCCAGGCAAAGGGTGTAACAAAAGAGCAGCCTAGATTGGGCTAGGATGTGAAAAGAGCAGAAGTTTAAGGTGAAAAGTGAACAAGAAAGCATCTGGGGTGAATGAAAAGCAAAAGCTAGAACATAAAGGAATAAGAAAGAGAAGAAAAAGTGGGAAGAAAAGAGAAAATGTAACAAACTACTCTTGAACTCTGATAAGAGGCTAACTGCAAAAATCATTGACTTTCTTCTACTTCAGCTTTTCTTCTTGCTCTATATCTTTAGTTTAAAGTCTGTGCAGACTGGAGGTTTCACAGGTTAACCTACAACACTATAATCTTTTACCATTATGCTAAGAACCTGATAATTTGAGAACATTCCAGTTTATCTCTGAAAAAAATAGCATTTCTAGACATGCTAAGATCCAATAGTTTTAGAACTTTTCAGTTTAGCCTTCTAGTTTTACATCTTCACAGATCTTGATTTCTCTGCATACTTGATAGATTTTTTCTTCATTGACTGATTGGCATTGCAACTTCATTGATTGACCTTGAATTTGACTAATTGCTGCATTTAGGCTAACTGTTATAAATGTTGTGACATACTCCAGGGGTACTCCAGATAACTCTGGAGTGGATGGGGCTTGGCTTCACCTTATGTGGTGCACCCTTATGCTTGTACTGAGTGCCCTGATTTATGAAGGGGTCGGAAATTATTGGAGGTCCAGAATAGTCTGTAAGGTTTTTTCCAACAAGAGGTATGATGTCAAGTCATGGAGTAAGTTGAGGGACTTAGGGTAGGGTACAATGTCAAGTTGTGAGGCAGGAGAAATCTGAGGGGATTGTAACATCATGTTATGGTTGATATTCCAACTCAAGTACAAGATACAGAGCTACAGTACTTATACCTCAGTGAGACAGAATATCTAAGAAGGGAACAGAGATATGAAAGGAGTTGTCTCATAAGCAAATCAGGTGCCAATGCATCCTGGATATGAATGGAGATGTCAGAGGAGACAATATTGAATAATGTCAAACTGAAACTTAATGATGACAGGGAGAAGTGCAGCACAAAGAAACAGGAATAGGAAGTGAGGTTGGAGAAACTATGGAGTTGTATCAGAATAATATGGAGTTAGCATAGGTAAAGTTGAAACCAATCATTAGGTGGAAAAGATGGAGGTAAAGGAAACTAGGAAATACACAGCTTAAAGCATGAAAGCAACTGGAGTTGCACTGGAGACATAGTGGAGTTGACCTATTGGCATAGGATGTGGCACTAACTGCAAACTACTAAACTTTTTGCAAAGAAAAACTCTTAACTTGCTTTTGATAATCCAGCTGCAATAACTGGCTTGCTGAACTCAAAGCTTCTTCCATTGAATACTTCTCCTTGATCTTGATCTACTAACTGACCTTTGATAATGCTGAGATCTACAGTCTTTGAATTGCTTTCAATTTTGACCTTGAATAAACTTTTTTAGAATCAACTTCTTGTTCCTTGATATCTCAACCTTTAACAATGCAGGGTCTTCTACTGCTCTTTTCATAGGTTTTGATAATGCAGACTCTGGAACTGCCTCTGAATAAAAAGATGACTTTTGATAATGCAGATGTTCTAACTGCAATCTGTGAAAACAAAACTCTAACTTCAAAAACTCATGTTATCTTCAGATCTGTACTTGTAAAGGATAATCTTTTCTCTAGATTCCATGTAATAACTCAATGCAATGAAGCACCCAAATCTTCTTCTGCTAAAGTCTTGTACCTTTCAACTTTTACTACTATACCTTTTTACTTATCCACAAGGGACTTTTATTTGAGTTCATTACTAATCCTCTGAACTAGTTTTCTGTCATTGTGGACTATAGTTTTAATTCATCTCAGAATTTGCCTGAAAGAAATCTCCAGTACTCATTACTTTCCTATTATCAACTTCTTCTCTGGCTAACTGATAGTTTAAAAGTTATTCCAGACTATCCTTGATATAACCTGTTAAAACTGTATCTTTCCAGCTCAAGTATACTGTTAAAACATATATCAAGTTACTTTCTGAACAAAACCCTTATGGCTAAGGGCAAAGATCAGGTTTCAGTACCTTAGTGGTGCATGAACCTGAGGAAAGGTTGTACTTTAGAAGCTCTGAAGATATCCAGAGACTTTCAGAGGTGTTATGAAGTAACACTGCTGCACTAGAACCAGTCACATGACATCACATGATCATGCACAAGAAACTCCTTTTTCAGCTTAACCATAGTTTGTGATTCTAATCCTTTGAGAGTATTTATTATTCCTTTTCCCAGCAGTGGTGATATGATAGTTAATTATCTAACATGGATTTTCCCTGGATCTTTCCAGGAACTGCCCTCCATCTAATCTCCAAGGATCTCATCTGATCTGGATCTGAATCTGGATCTGGACCCTAGATGCATCTGTGGCAGATCTTAGATTGAATCTCATCTGTGGCAGAAATCTCTGTCCTCATGGGTGCAGCACCTCTGATCCTGCACTTCCATTTCATGGCTATGTTTTCTTTTATTCTTCCTTCTTATCTGCACCTGCCCTCTGCTAGCATTCTTTAATATCTGCTCCATGATTCTATTCTTATTTATCTATTAGGGCTTAGGGTTACTTCCCTTATTAGAGAGCACTGTACTTAGTAAGCAGACCCCTTGTGCAATATATAAGGGGTGAGGTTGTTATGGTGGCAGTTTGGCACACTATGCAGATGAGCTATAAACCTAACCTGGTATGGCCTTGGGGTTGTGCCAGTGTTGATGTCAGTATTGATATGAAGAATGGATGGTAGAATAATATAGACCTGTTACTATAGGTAAACCAGGACTTAGAAAGGGAAGATGCTCAGGGTAGCTAAGCCTGAGGAGCTGGGTCCAAACACTAGCTTGTCTATTGAATGCCTAGATGGCTAAACAAACAAGTGCTCAAAGCTGGGGAGCTAAGAGCTACATGGGCAGCCTATTTATACTATCTAGAGTGGTGCACAGACCACCAAGCCTGTCTGGGATAAATACTAATATGGAAACTGGGCATAGGGCAAGGGTAAAGGGTATGACTAAGAGGTCATGTGTATCAAGGGTCTAAATGGAAGAGAAGTAATAGAATGGAAGGAAAGACTTTAGAGTCAACAGATATAAAGACAGCACCTTAGCCTTGAGGTCAAGAAGATCCTATTTGAATCTCTGCCACAGATCAGATCCAACAATCTAGATCTAGATCTAAGATCCAAGATCAAATGTCATCTAGATTAGATCAGAAAATACCATCATCTGAGATCTGCTGCTAATTCTATGCTAACTTTTTAATCAAGATATACTCTGAATAAAACTAACCATAGCCTAGGGTTTGGCTCAATCTGGCATAGGAATCTCATGGTCACATGCTTGTCATGTGACTCTTGTGCATCCAAACTGTTCATTTATAACAGAGGTAGGCAGGACTGGATCTCCAGTCTTGCTTACTTGAGTCCTAGGTTAGGTTTCAGTCTTGCTAGTACAGGCATTGTCTGGTTGCTCCCTTGACTCTCAGATCTGCCAGTCTCACAGTAGTGACCCTTGGCTCTCACACTCTTTTTCCATTGCCTAGTTTAGAGTCACTAGTACAAAAGCCCTTTAGAAAGAAAGTGTTATATCCTGGACCTCTGATCCAAATTTCAACTCCATTCCAACCCAGCTTATAATTGGTCTTTGCATCTAGTAAGCCACTTTAGCCCTCTGACTCCCCTCCAGGCAACTCTGGTCCTCTGTCACCATTCCAGTCTTCCCCAGCTATGCATGTATGCTTCCTGCCCCTCAGTGTTATATGCTCCCCCAGGCTTTCACTCCCACTCCACTCTTTCCACTTCCAGTCTATCTCTGCTCCAGTTAAGTACTACCCTAGTTCCCCTTTGTTATCTCCAGACTCTCCTGATATAACTCTGTTACCATTCCCAGTCAGTTACTGTTACCATCATTGTTACTATTCCTGTTCCATTCCTGTTCCTTGCTTTCCCCTGTTTCATCCTGTCACCCTTCAGTTTCAGTCTGACATGATTGGACATTGTCTTCCATGACATCTCCATTTATTTCCTAGATATCTAGACATCTGCTTTGCTTCTGAGTTTGCACCTGTTTCATTTTTTTACACTTCTAGATAGTTCTGCCTCACTGAGGTATAAGTACTGTAGTTTTGTATCTTGTACCTTAGTACAAATATTGACAAAAACAACAGAAACAACCTCTTGTCATTGTTCTCACTCTGCTCAAGCCCTTGGACTCACTCTGACCCTCTGGGTTACTTTGGAGTACCTTTGAGGCCAAGCAATATCCTTGAAGGAGTCACAAGGTCTCACCCCCATTACTAGGCTTGACTCTCCTTGTCCTGCCTATCCCTCCTGTTGAGCATAGAGACAGCCTTATTACCCATCCCTGACATCTATGTAAATCAGGACAATAGAGAAGTGCAAGGGTGCACCACATAAGATGAAGCTGAGTCCCATCCAACCATTGAAACCCTTCCTAGATTTCCCTGGAGCTCTCCAGAGCCCCCCGGAGTTCTGACCTTTCTTTAGTGTCAAGGTTTTCATTTAAAAGAAAGGAACTGGTTAAAAGTATACTTATTTTGGTATAGATTTTAACAGTCTCTTTTTTAGTGGGATAAAAGTTTTAACAGAAAGGCACTTACCAAGGTTAGGATTAAAATTAGGTCAACATATTAGAAGTTGCATTTCAAGGGAGATTTGGGAAGGATTGGTTGATTAAACAGGATTCAGCTTTATCTTATGTGGTACACCCTTGCATTTTCCAGTGTCCCAATTTACATAAATGTTAGAGGTGGGAAAGA
Source organism: Pulveroboletus cf. rosaemariae (assembly GCA_038089275.1). Classification (NCBI taxonomy): domain Eukaryota; kingdom Fungi; phylum Basidiomycota; class Agaricomycetes; order Boletales; family Boletaceae; genus Pulveroboletus; species Pulveroboletus cf. rosaemariae. The sequence continues at coordinate 5,167 of JBBPKN010000615.1, forward strand.
GGACTGTCTTGGCACTCAACAAGAGGGACAGGCAAAATAAGAAGAGTCAAGCCTAGTCATGGAGGTGGGTCCTTATGATTCCTTCAAGGATATTGTTTGACTGTGGAGGTTCTCTGGAGCAATCTAAAGGGTTAGAGTAAGCCTAAGAGCTTGGGCAGAGTAAGAACAATGACAAGAAAGTGTTTATGTTAATATTTATACTCTGGTACAAGATACAAGACTACAGTACTTATACCTCAGAAAGGCAGAACTATCTAGAAGTGTAGTAAAGTAAGATACATGCAAACTCAGAAGCAAAGCAGATGTTTAAATATCTAAGAAATAAATGGAGATGTTAGGAAAATGTCATATTCCAAACCTCTGATCCAATTTCAACCCCATCCCAACCTGGCTTACAATTGGTCTTTGTACCTAGTAAGCCACTCTAGCCCTCTAACTTCCCTCCAGGCAACTCCAGCCCTCTGTCACCATTCCAGTCTTTCCCAGCTATGCATGTATGCTTTCCACCCCTCAGTGTTATATGCTTCCCCAGGCTTCTGCTCCCACTCTGCCCCATTCTGTTTCTAGTCTATCTCTGCTCCAGTTAAGTACTACCCTAGTTCCCCTTTGTCATCTCCAGACTGTCCCAGTATTACTTCATTACTGTTTCTGGTCTCAGTTACCATTACCATCATTGTTACTATTCCTGTTCCATTCCTGTTCCTTGCTTTCCCCTGTTGCCTCCTGTCACCCTTCAGTTTCAGTCTAATATGATTGGACATTGTCTTCCCTGACATCTCCATTTGTTTCCTAGATATTTAGACATCTGCTTCACTTCTGAGTTTGCACCTGTCTCACCTCATTACACTCCTAGATAGTCCTGCCTCTCTGAGGTATAAGTATTATGTTTCCTCTTTTCTTTTCTCTTTCCTCTTTTCTTTCCTCTTAACTTCTGCTCTTCTTGCACCTTAGGTGCTCATTTGTTCTCTTGTCACTATAGATTCCGCTCTTCTCGCACTCTAGCCTAGCCTAGACCACTCTCCTGTTATGCCCTTTGCCTGGGTCTTCTATCTCTTATCAGCTGACTTATAATCATTCCATCTCTTTTCATCTGCTTCCATGCAGATATCTTACTCATCATTCGTCAGCATGATTACTTATTTTATCTCCACTTCAACTCTATCAGTTGTACTATAAAGTAGTGTACTTCCTGTCTCCTCTGTCCTTACACTACTTCTACCTTGCGATCACCTCACAGTCCTCACATCTCCACTAGTTCTTGTACCTACATACTTGGAATCCACTACTTGTGTCCTGGCACTTAACCAGAGGATTATCAGCATCTGATCTCAGCACACCCCTGGGAGTGTAGCTGGTACCACTAAGGCACAACACTTCATTTGTTACCTTCCACTTGTCTTAAAGCTCACCTTTGGTTCACTTCACTCTCTTCCTTCACAGCAAGGTCTACACCTGTCCCTACCTAGGCCTAGTGTAACAAAAGAAGTAGCATATTCTACTTGTGGCTATTATTGCTATAGTCTGCTTCCAACATTCTGCCAAAACAACCCTCACTGTTCAACTCTCTCTGGGGTGAGCCTCATGTCTCTACCTCAGACCCTCTTGAATCCACTTTGAAACCCAAGAACCCCTCTCCTCCAGATTGCCCTTTCACACCAGAAGACATGCTCGTGGATATCCTTGTTCCCTCCCAAGAAGAAGTATGAGAAGACCATGACCTCACTTATAAACTCTCTTCTTCCTTGCAGATCCCCCAAGCCCAGACACCTCCATCTCCTACTCCTGTCCAATGCCAACCTGTGTTTACTCTTCTCCAACCCTTCCTATTCATTGCCATGTCTGGCTCATCCACTTCCACTACTAAGCCAACAGAACTTTATCTCAGTGCCCCCAAGCACTTTGACAGTGATCAATCCAAGGCCAAGAACTGGCTGGACATAGTTCAGTTCTACCTCTTTGTTAACAGTGTGGTCTATGACTCTGACAAGAAGAAGATTGCATTCACCCTTTCGTTTATGACTAAAGGACCAGCACTGTCATGGGCTGTGACATACCAGAAAAAGTATATCTCCAGAATGACCATCACCAAGGGAAAGTTTTCCCATTTCACCTCTGCATTCCTGAAGGTTTTCCAACAACAGGACATGGTTAATGCTACCATTCATTGGTTGGCAAACACACAGATGAAGCAGGGAAAGAAAGGCAAATGGATGCCTTCCCTTGCTGAATATACCACTGAGTTCCAGAATCATGTCATCATGGCTAAGATTACTGACAATATCATCCTCATCAGCTATTTTGAAATGGGACTTGTGTCCTACCTCTCCTGTCACATCCATAACCTGGATACAATTCCTTCTACTATTGCCAAGTGGTATACTAAAGCTGCTTACTTTCAAGGAACTATGGAGCACACCTGCTCTATAGAACAATGGCAAAAGAATCCTTGCACGTTTGCTTGGACTCCCACACCCTCCCCTATGACATCCAAACTGGAGAAAAATCCAAATGCAATGAATGTTGATGCTGAAAAGAAGGGACACCTAACTGAAGCAGGCAGAGCCTTCTGCATCAAGAACCAACTTTGTTTCAGATGCCAGAAACCCAGTCATATAAACATGGCCTGCCCGAATTTCCCTGCTTCTTCTTTCTCCCCTGCCACTGCCAAGGAAACTCCTTGTGTCAAGACGGTCTCTGCTGAAGAACTGACAATAAAAATCAAGGAGGTTAGTGATGATAAATCAGATAATGGGTGGTAAGAGTGGTTGTAAAGAAGGAATGAAAGAAGAAAACAGAAAAGCAGGGTTTTTAAAATGAAGTACCTCCCCTATACAAGGTACTCCCTCATTCTCTTGTGCACCTGTACTTGTATCCACATCCAAGAAATCCATGAAAATCATGATCCAAGTTTTATCTCCCTCTTGTGCCAAGAAAGTCATAGCCACTCATGCTCTCATCAACAGCAGAGCACAAATCAACTGTATTAACTGGGACTTCATCAAGAAGAACCAGTTCCCCACTAAGAAACTCAATGAACTGATTGTCATTTAGAATATCAACCACTTTGAAAACAAGAAGGGCAAGATTATCTGAACTTGCAACCTCCTCCTTTGCTTTGAACAGTCCGTTCTCCTGGTTTTCTGCTATGTTATTGCATGTGGGAAGGAGAACATCATCCTTGGATACCCATGGCTCCAGGCCACAAACCCTACCATTGACTGGATGGCCAATATGCTCACCAATCCAGACCCCCCTTCTAATAAAGTCATGTACTGAGTCAACTCTGTCCATAAACCACGGTTTGATGGACTCCTTGAAGATATCATTGTTCCTTGCAATGAACTCCTGGTCCACTACCTGGACTATGTCATGCCAGAGCAGTCAATCAATAACTTGCTCTATGACCACCACTCTAGCAGGATCTTAGATCGCTGCTTCTCCTATCTCCCCAAGATCACTGTTGCTTGGCTCACTACATCCACTGAGCTAGCCATCAAGGCTGAAAAGGCCAAACCCTTGACCACCTTCCACCCTCTTGCCCATATGATTATGAGATCAATCTGAAGGACATGTTTGTCCCAAAGATCAGAAAGATCTACCCCTTATCCTCTCTTGAGTGACAGGCCATGGAAGCTTTCCTTGAAGAGAACCTTCAAGCTGGGAAGATTTGATCCTCCAAATCCCCTCAAGCATCATCCTTTTTCTTCATCAAGAAAAAGGATGGTAAACTCCACCCTTGTCAAGATTATAGGTATCTTAATGAATACACCATCCATGATGCTTACCCTCTCCCTCTCATTTCTGACCTTATTGATAAGCTCTGCGATGCTCAGCTTTTCACTAAGTTTGATATCTGCTGGGGCTATAACAATGTCCATATTCGTGATGAACATCAATGGAAAGCTGCTTTCATTACACATAAGGGGCTCTTTGAACTCACAGTGATGTTCTTTGGTTTAAATAACTTACCTGCTACTTTCCAGCAATTCATGAACAACTCATTCTGGAATATGATTGCTGAAGGATGACTTGTCATTTATATGGATGACCTTCTCATCTCTTCCCCTGATGCTGACACCCATCAGGAACACACCTTCCATGTCCTCCAACAGATGACAGAACTTGATCTCCACCTCAAACTGGAGAAATGCACATTCACTATTCCCCAAGTCAAATATCTTGGGATGATCATTCACCCTGGCGAGCTTGCCATGGACCCTGTTAAACTCACTGGTATTTCCCAATGGCCCATGCCTTCTAAAGTCAAGAATGTTTGTTCTTTTCTTGGCTTCACTAACTTCTATAGGCAATTCATTCTGAACTACTCCATGATTGCCCATCCTCTCCTCAATCTTACCAAGAAATCTATGGCTTGATCTTGGTCCTCCACTGCTCAGAAAGCCTTTGACTCTCTCAAGGCTATCTTCCTTTCCCAGCCAGTATTGCAAATGCTGGATCTCACCTGTCCATTTGCTATTGCCACTGATGCTTCCACCTATGCATCTGGTGGTATTCTTCTCCAAACTGACAAGAACAGGAACTGGCATCCCTGTTCATACCTCTCCCAGACATTCTCCACTGCTGAGTGGAATTACAACATTTATGATCATGAACTTCTTGCAGTCATCTATGCCCTCAAAGCCTGGAGGCATTACCTCCTTGGCTCTTCTACTCCTGTTCAGGTTTTTACTGACCATAAAAACCTGACCTATTTTAAATCTCCCTAGAAGCTTAACCACTGCCAAGCTCACTGGCTTCTTGATATCACTGACTTCGACTTGCAACTTTCACACATTGCTGGCACCTCCCTTGCCAGGCCAGATGCCCTCTCCCACCACCCTGACCTTTGTCCTGACACTTCTCAGGATAATCAGGAAGTTACTCTCCTCCCACCTGAACTTTTTGTCAACCTTATTGATGCTAACCTCTCCACCCACATTAAGCAGCATCAACAAGGTAACCCCCTCTGCCTCTCCATTCTACAGAAACAGGATGCTTCTGCAGATGAGAAATTCCTGCATTTCCATACCTCCAACTGGAAGGAAATTGACAGTCTGCTTACTTACTGCAACTGGGTCTTTATCTCTTCCTCCATTAATCTTTGTTGCGCCATCCTTCAACAATGTCATGATCATCCCTCCACCAGCCATCCCGGTTATCTCAAAACCTGACAATTCATCTCTGCCAAGTTTTGATGGCCCGGTCTCGCTTTCTTCATCTGCAACTATGTTGCTGGTTGCCCCATTTGTCAGCAAAACAAGGCAAACACTTACCCCTCTCACCCTGCTCTCTCTCCCATTTGCTCCACTGCCACTTGCCCCTTCCAGCAGATCTTCTGCGATCTCATCACCGATCTTCCTCCATTCTCCAACTTTGATGCCTTGCTGGTCATGGTCAACCACAGGCTTATGAAGGAGGTAATTTGTTGCCCCACTAAGAAATCCATCACTGCTGAGGGCATCACCACCCTCTTTTTCCACAAAGTCTACCTCTAATATGGTCTTTACAACAAGATCATTTCCAATTGAGGCCCTCAATTTACCTTAGCCTTTGCTAAGGAGCTTGGGAAACTACTTGAGTACAATTTATCCCTCTTCACTGTGTATCATCCTCAATCCGATGGTGAAACTGAATGAGTTAACCAGGAGATTGAGACATACATCTGCATTTACTGTGGCTCTAACCCCACCAGATGGGCCAACTCTATCACCCATGCCAAGTTTGTTCACAATTGCCACCCCCACTCTGTTACTGGGCAATCTCCATTCTATCTTATGATGGGATATGAACCCCATGCCCTTCCCTCTATTATTGACAAATCACTAATGCCTGCAGTTGCTGACCGCACTAAGGCACTTCTTGCCACCCATGATGAAGCACTTGCTGCCCACAATCTAGCCTGCCAAACAATGGCATCACACATCTGTTCCACCTTTTCTCCATTCACTAAAGGAGATAAGGTGTGGTTAGAAGCCTGTAATTTGAAATGGGCAATTGTTCATCTGAAACTCTCCCCCAAATGGGAAGAACCCTTTACCATTATGGAAGTCCTCTCCCTGATCACTTACTGCCTCTGTCTTCCCTCCACATGAAAGATCCACCCTGTTTTTCATGTGTCATTGCTATTGCCCTATCACAAAAATGATGTTCATGAAAAGAACTTCCCTGCTCTACCCCCGGACCTTATAGAAGGTGAGGAAGAATATGAATTGGAGTGGATATTAAAACATTGAAGTCCCCTGGGCAACTGCCAGTTCCTGATCCAATGAAAAGGGTACTTGGCAGAAAATAACTCCTGGAAACCAGAACAAAACTTGAAACATTCCCAGTCCACTCTGGATGAGTATAAACTCCTCCACCCTCACCATTTTCTCCTGTCCACTCCTTTTCCTTCTTCCCTTACCAAAAAGTCCAACTGCTGCAAATAACAATGACATTCACCGTTGACCAAGGCTTCTGGTCTTGCAACACTCCTCTTGACACTCCATCCCCATTCACATCCCAACTTCCTGCTGTGGAAGTCCCTAATAAGCCTTTGCTCATATTCTCTCTATCCTCTCTTACTGACACTTTTTCTTCTTCTCTTTCTGCACTTGCCTTCAAGCTCTCTTTCGAGAATTTTGTAGCTTTACCCCCTGCTATCACCATCAGCCCAGCCATCATCACACCCATCCCTATTCCACCCCCTGTCATTGACACTCAGTCTGCTGGTATTCTCAGCATCAACCTCCCACCTTCTGCACATGCCCTTTGCCAGGGCGCCCCATCTCCTGATTACTCTTGCCAAGTCATGACTTATGTCATGGACTCTCACCTCACCATCCCCATTGGCTCCCACCTTGACATGTTCTTGCTGCTCTGGCTCATCTACCAGATATACATGCAACTTCTCCATCTTCCCCTCTTGGCCTTAGCCCTTGCTCGTATTCCTCATGCCTATGTGTCTCTTGCTCAAGCCCTCATTTTATCTATCCATCAGGAACTCTTGTCCAATATCGAAATCCTAGCATATTAGATGCACATGGGCAAGTTCTTTACTGATCTAGACTGCTATATGTGAGAACTGGCCACTGCCAGAGGTTATACTCCCACCACTCCTTCTGCTTCCTCCTCTCCTTTTGATGATGATGAGCTTGCTGCGCTTGAATGTGCCAAAGCTTGGTGGACTGGCCTTCATGGTAATGGCCATCTTCCTTTCTCTCACCCTTGCTTTTATGAAGCATGTTTCCACTGTCAATGCCTGGGCCACATCTTCATCAATTACCCCTCATATCAATGTCCCTACTGCCTCTGCTGACACCCCAGACATACCCAGGCTCATTGCCCTGCTTAATGCCATGTTGTTGACCCACTCATCTCCTCCTCCTCCTCTTCCTGCAGCTCTTCATGAACATCCTCTTGCAGTTCTTCCTGCTCCTCTTGCCACTCCCATGGCTCCTGCTGCTCCCAGGGCTCCTATCACCACCCTTTCACAGCTCTGTCACCCCCTCCACCTTCATATCATACCAACGATGACTTCTGCAATGACATCATTGATGAGGTTGGCTGGGCCAACATCACTGGCTCCCCCAGCCCCTCTTATAATGCCTTTTGAGGTGTCACAAGTCTTCCACCCCTAGCAGGGGGGTAATGTTACATTTTCTCTTTTCTTTTCTCTTTTCTTTTTTCTTTCCTCTTAACTTCTGCTCTTCTTGCACTCTAGCCTAGCCTAGACCACTCTCCTGTTATGCCCTTTGCCTGGGCCTTCTATCTCTTATCAGCTGACTTATAATCATTCCATCTCTTTCCATCTGCTTCCATGCAGATATCTTACTTATCATTCATCAGCATGATTACTTATTTTATCTCCACTTCAACTCTATCAGTTGTACTATAAAGTAGTGTACTTCCTGTCTCCTCTGTCCTTACACTACTTCTACCTTGCGATCACCTCACAGTCCTTGCATCTCCACTAGTCCTTGTACCTATGTACTTGGAATCCACTACTTGTGTCCTGGCACTTAACCAGAGGATCATCAGCATCTGATCTTGGCACACCCCTGGAAGTATAGCTGGTACCACTAAGGCACAACACTTTGTTTGTTGCCTTCCACTTGTCTTGAAGCTTACCTTTGGTTTGCTTCACTCTCTTTCTCCACAGCAAGATCTATGCCTATCTCTACCTGGGCCTAGCATAACAATAAGTACTGTAGTTTTGTATCTTGTACCTCAGTACAAATATCAACAAAAACACCCCCTTGTCTTTATCCTCACTCTACTCAAGCCCTTGGGCTCTGTTACAATTCCTCTTTTCTCTTTTCCTTTTCCTTTTTTCTCTCATCATAGCTTCTGCTCTTTGTGCACCTTGGGTGCTTTCTTTTTCACTTTCACACTTAGATTCTGCTCTTCTTGCACTCTAGCCTAGCCTAGACCACTCTCTTGTTATGCTCTTTGCCCAGGCCTTCTATCTCTTAATCAGCTGACTCATAATCGTTTTATCTCTTTCTATCCATTTCCACACAGATACCTTACTCACCACTTGTCAGCATGATTACTCTGTACATCTCTGCTTAAACCTTGTTAGCTGTACTATAAAGTAGCATATTTCCTGTCTCCATTCTTTATGCTACTTCTACCTTGTGATCACCTCAGTCTTTACATCTCCACTTGTTCTTGTACCTATGTACCTGGAATCCATTGCTTGTGTCCTGGCATTTAACCAGAGGATCATCAGTGTCTGATCTTGGCACACCCCTGGGAGTGTAGCTGGTACCACTTAGGCACAACACTTTGTTTGTTGCCTTCTGCTTGTCTTAAAGCTTACCTTCAGTTTGCTTCTTCCACTTCATTCATAGCAAGATCTACACCTGTCCCTACCCAGGCCTAGCATAACAAAAGAAGTAGCATATTCTACTTGTGGCTATTGTTGCTATAGTCTGCTCCCACTATTCTGCCCAAATAACCTTCACTGTTTGATTCCCTCTGGGGTGAGCCTCATGCCTTTACTTCAGACCCCCTTAAGTCCACTTTAGAGCCTGAGATCCCCTCTTCTCCAGATCACCCTTTCACACCAGAAAACACACTTGCAGACATCCTTATTCCCTCTCAAGAAGAAGTACAAGAAGACTGTGACCTTGCTCATGAACTCTCTTCTTCCTTACAGATCTCCCGAGCCCAGACACCACCTTCTCCTACTCCCATCAGATGCCAACCCATGTTCTCCCTTCCTTGACCTTCCTAACCCTGATCTTCTTAAACCACCATCATGTCTGGCTTATCCTCTTCCACCACCAAGCTGATGGAACTTCACCTTGGTGCCCCAGAGCACTTCAATGGTGATTGATCCAAGGCTGAGAACTGGCTGGACACAGTCCAGTTCTATCTCTTCATCAACAGCACAGTCTATGACACTAATGAAAAGAAGATTGCTTTTGCCCTTTCATTCATGACCAAAGGACCAGCACAGTCATGGGCTGCAATGAACCAGATGAAATGCATCTCCAGCACAACTGTTACCATGGGGAAGTTTGTGAACTTCACTGCCATGTTGCTAAATGTTTTCCAACAACAGGATACAGTTAACACCATCATTCATTGGTTGGCAAACACACAAATGAAGCAGGGAAAGAAAGGTGAATGGACACCTTCCCTTGCTAAATACACCACTGAGTTTCAGAACCACATTGTCACCACTAAAATCACTGATGACAACATCCTCATTGGATACTTTAAAACAGGACTCATGTTCTATCTTTCTGTTTTAAATGTTTCAATGTACTCCAGGGGTACTCTGGATAACTCCAGAGTGGATGGGGCTTGGCTTCACCTTATGTGGTGTGCCCTTATGCTAGTACCAGGTGCCCTGATTTATGGAGGGGTCAGAAACTATCAGAGATCTGGGATCAGCTGTAGGGCTTTTTCCCAACAAGAGGTACAATGTCAAGTCATGAAGTAAGTTGAGGGACTTAGGGTAGGGTATGACATCAAGTTGTGAGGCAGGAGGGGTCTGGGGAGGATTGTAACATCATATTATGGTTAATATTCAAACTGAAGTACAAGATACAGAACTCCAGTACTTATATTTCAGGGAGGCAGATTATCTAAGGAGGGAATGGAGATATGAAAGGAGTTGTCTCATAAGCAAAGCAGGTGCCAATGCATCCTGGATACAAATGGAGATGTCAGAGGAGACAACATCAAATAATGTCCAACTGAAACTAAGTGATGACAGGGAGAAGCATGGCACAAAGGAACAGGAACAGAAAGTGAGGTCAGAGGAACAATGGAGTTGTATCAGAATGGTACAGAGTTAGCATAGGTAAAGTTGTAATCAATTGTTAGATAGGAAAAAATGGAGGTAAAGGAAACTAGGAAACACACAGCTTAAAGCATAAAAGCAACTGGAGTTGCATCAGAGACATAGTAGAGTTGACCCATTGGCATGGGATGTGACACTTTCCCATCGCATCCATAACCTGGATACAATTCCTTCTATCATTGCCAAGTAGTATACTAAAGCCACTCACTTCCAAGAAACTATGGAGCATGCACACTCTATAGAACAATGACGAAAGAACCCTCATGCATTTACTTGGACCTCTACATCTCCCTCTACCATGTTCAAGCCAGAGAAGAATCCCAATGCTATGGATGTTGATGCCATAAAGAAGGGCCACCTTACCAAGGCAGGAAGAGCCTTCTGCATCAAAAATCAACTTTGTTTTAGATGCTGGAAACCTGGCCATATCAATATGGCCTGCCCCAACTTCCCTGCTTCTTCTCCCTCCACCACTGCCACCAAGGAAACCCCTCATGTCAAGATGGTCTCAGCTGAAGAACTGACAATGAAGATTGAGGAGGTTAGTGATAATGAATCTGATGATGGGGTGACAAGAGTAGTAGTAAAGAAAGAATGGAAGAAGAAGATGGAAGGGCAGGGTTTTTAAAATGGAGTACCTCCCCTATGCAAGGTACTCTCTTCTTCTCTTCTGCACCTGTACTTGTATCCACTTCTAAGAAAACTATAAAGATTGCAATTCAAGTTTGCTCCTTCTCTCATGCCAAGAAAGTTGTAGCTACTCATGCTCTCATTGATAGTGGAGTGCAAATTAACTGCATTGACTGGGACTTTGTCAAGAAGAACCAGTTTCCCACTAAAAAACTTGATGAACTGATCATCATTCAAAACATTGACCACTCTGAGAACAAGAAAGGCAAGATCACTTGAACTTGCAACCTTCTTCTCCACTTTGAACAATCCATTCTCCCAGTTTCCTGCTATGTCATTGCATGTGGAAAGGAGAACATCATCCTTGGATACCTGTGGCTTCAAGCCACAAACCCCACTATTGACTGGATGGCAAACATGCTCACCATTCCAGATTTCCCTCCTGACAACTTCACCTACTGTATCAACTCCATCCACAAACCTCAGTTTGATGGACTCCTTGAAGATATCATCATCCCTCATAATAAACTCTTAGTCCATTACTTGGACTATGTCACCCCTGAGCAGTCAATCAATGACTTGCTCTATGATTGCCACTCCAGCAGGATCCTAGATTACTGCTTCTCATATCTTTCTAAGATCACTGTTGCTCAGCTTACTACATTCACCAAGCTAGCCATCAAGGCTGAAAATGCCAAACCCAAGATGATCCTTTTCCCTGAATACTCTCAGTTCTCATCAGTATTCTCCAACACTCTGAAAACCCTAGACCATCTTTTGCCCTCTTGCCCCTATGATCATAAGATCAATCTAAAGGACACATTTGTCCCAAAGATAGGTAAGATTTACCCCTTATTCTCCCCTGAGTGACAGGCCACAGAAGCATTCCTTGAAGAGAATCTTTGGGCTGGGAAGATCCATCCTTCTAAATCCCCTGAAACTTCATCCTTCTTTTTTGTCAAGAAGAAAGACAGCAAACTCTGCCCCTGCCAGGATTACAGATATCTCAATGAGCATACTGTTCAAGATGCCTATCCTCTCCCTCTCATTTCCAACCTCATTGACAAGCTCTGTAATGCTTAGCTTTTCACTAAGTTTAACATCCAATGGGACTATAACAACATCTGTATTCATGATGGACATAAATGGAAAGCTGCTTTTATTACACATAAGGGGCTCTTTGAACCCATGGTGATGTTCTTCAGTTTGAACAACTCACCTGCCACTTTCCAGCATTTCATGAATAATTCATTCTGTGATATATTTGCTAAAGGATGGCTCGTCATCTACATGGATGACCTCCTTATCTCCTCCCCTGATGCTGACACCCATTAGGAACACACCTCCCATGTCCTCCAATGGATGACAGAACTTAATCTTCACCTCAAACTGGAGAAATGCACCTTCACTGTTCTCCAAGTTGAATACCTTGGGATAATTGTTCATCCTGGTGAGCTTGCCATGGACCCCATTAAACTCACTGGTATTTACCAGTGGTCCACTCCTTCTAAAGTCAAGGATGTCCATTCCTTTCTTGGCTTCGCTAACTTCTACAGGTGATTTATTCCCAAATACTCCACTATTGCCCATTCCCTTCTTAATCTCACCAAGAAGTCCATGACATGGTCTTGGTCCCCTGCTGCCCAGAAAGCCTTTGACTCCCTCAAGGCTATCTTTCTGTCACAGCCAGTATTGCAAATGCCAGATCTCTCCCATTCTTTTGCCATTGCCACCAATGCTTCTGCTTATGCATCTGATGGCATCCTTCTCCAAACTGATGTGAATGGGAATTGGTATCCCTGTTCTTATCTCTCCCAGATGTTTTCTGCTGCCAAGTGGAATTATGATATCTATGATTGTGAACTCCTTGCAGTCATTTGTGCTCTCAAAGCCTGGAGACAATACCTCCTTGGCTTCTCTACCCCTGTTTAGGTTTTCACTAACTATAAAAACCTAACCTATTTCAAATCCCCTCAGAAGCTCAATCAATGCCAAGCTCACTAGCTTTTTGACATTGCTGACTTCGACCTCCAACTCTCCCATGTTGCCAGTATCTCCCTTGCCAGGCCTAATGCCCTTTTTTGCTGCCCTGATCTTTGTCCTGATACTTCTCAGGATAATCAGAAAGTTACCCTTCTTTTCCCTGAACTCTTTGTCAACCTTATTGATGCTAACCTCTCTGCTCACATTAAGGAACATCAACAGGGTGACTCCCTTCGCCTCTTTATCCTGCAAAAACAGGATGCTTCTGCAGATGAGAAATTCCTCCACTTCTGCACCTCTGATTGGAAGAAAATCGATGGCTTGCTTACTTACTGCAATTGCATCTTTATCCCTTCCTCCCTTGACCTTCATCAGGCCATTCTTCAATATTGTCATGACCACCCCTTCACCAGCTACTCTGGTTATTTGAAAACCCAACAACTTATCTCTGCCAAGTTTTGGTGGCCTGACCTGGCTGCTTTTGTCCACAACTATGTTGCAGGCTATCCTGTTTGTCAACAGAAGAAGGCAAACACTTACCCTTCTACTCCTGCTTTCTCTCCTATCTGCTCTACTGCCACTTGCCCATTTCAACAGATCTTCTGTGACCTGATCACCAATCTTTCTCCCTCTTCTGACTTCAATGCCTTGCTGGTCATGGTTGACCATGGGCTTATGAAGGAGGTAATTCTTTGCCCCACTAAGAAATCCATCACCACTGAGGGCATTGCCACCCTCTTTTTCCACAAAGTATACCTCTGCTATGGTCTCTACAACAAAATCATCTCCAACCAAGGCCCTCAGTTTACCTCTGCCTTTGCCAAGGAGCTTGGAAAACTCCATGAGTATAACCTCTCCCTCTTCACTGCATACCATTCTCAATCTAATGGTGAAACTGAACAAGTAAACCAGGAGATTGAGACATACATCTGCATCTACTGTGGCTCTAACCCCACTGGATGGGCTAATTCTATCACCCATGTGGAATTTGTCCACAATCACCACCCTCACTCTGTTACAGGGCAATCTCCATTCTATCTCATAATGGGATATGAATCCTGCACTCTCTCCTCCATTATTGATGAATCACTAATGCCTGCTGTTGCTGATTGCACTAGGGCACTCCTTGCAGCTTGTGACAAAGCCCTTGCCACCCATGATCTAGCCCACCAAACCATGGCATCCTGCATCTGCTCCATACTTTCCCCATTCACTAAGAGAGATAAAGTATGACTGGAAGCCCATAATTTGAAATGGGTTATTGTTTACCCAAAACTCTCTCCTAAATGGAAAGGACCCTTCACTATCATGAAAGTCCTTTCCCCAATTAATTACCTACCACCTCCATCTTCCATCCACATGGAAAATTCACCCAGTGTTCCATGCATCACTGTTATTGCCCTATTGTGAAAATGATGTCCATGGAAAGAACTTCCCCACTCCACCCCTGGACCTTATAGAAGGTAAGGAGGAATATGAATTAGAGTGAATATTAAAATATCATGGTTCCCCAGGTAACCATCAGTTCCTGATCCAATGGAAAGGGTACTCAGCAGAAGATGACTTCTGGGAACCAGAACAGAACTTGAAACATTCCCAGTCTGCTTTGGATGAGTATAAACTTCTCCACCCTCACCACTTCCCCTCATCCACTTCTCTATCTCCTCCCACTAAAAAAGCCACCTGTCACAAATAGTCATGGCCTTCACCATTGACCAAGGCTTCCATTCCTGCAATACCCCCCTCAACACCCCACCAAGATCCACATCCCAACTTCCTGCCATGGAAGTTCCTCATGAGCCCTCACCCATATCCTTCCCATCTTCCCTTACTGATATATTTTCTTCTCCTCTTTCTATACTCACATCAGAGCTCCCTTCAGAGGATTTTGTAGCTTCTTCCCCTGCTATCTCCATCAGTCCAGCTGTCATCACTTCTATCCCCATTCCCTCTCCTGCAATCGATACCAGGTCCACTGGAATTCTTAGCATCGATCTCCCACTTTCTGCTCATGCCCTTCATTGGGGCACCCTGTTACCTGATGATGCCCATTGGATCATGACCTATGTTATGGACTCACACCTCACCATCCCCATTGGCTCATACCTGGACATGTTTTCACCTTTTTGGCTTATCTATCAAATCTACATGCAGCTTCTCTGTTTCCCTCACCCAAGCCCTTATTATGTCTATCCACCATGAACTTCTGTCCAATGTCAAAGCTCTCACCTACCAGCTTGAAATGGGCAAATTCCTTACTAACCTTGACCAGTATATGCATGAGTTAGCCACTGCATGAGGTTATACCCCCACTACTCTGTCCACATCTTTCTCTTCCCTTGATGATGATGAGCTTGCAGCCTTAGAATGTGCTGAAGCCTGGTGGACCAGCCTTCATGGTAACAGTTACCTTTCTCCCTCTCACCCTCATTTTCATGAGGTGTGCTTTCACTGCCAATGCTTGGGACATATCTGCATCAATTGCCCATTGTACCAATGTCCCTACTGCCTCTGCTGACATCCTGGACATATCCAAGCTCATTGCCCTGCTCAGTGCCATATTGTTGACCCCCTCATCTCCTCCTTCACTTCCTCCTCCTCCTGCTGCACCTCCTCCCATGGTTCATTCCACTCCTTTCGCCACTCTTGTGGCTTCTGCCAGTCCCAGGGCTCCTATCACCACTTTCCTGCAGTTCTGTCACCCTCTCTGCCTTTTTATCATACCAATGATAACTTCCATGACAATGTCATTGATAAGGTTGGCTGGGCCAACATCACTGGCTCCCTCAGACCTTCCTATAATGCCTTTTGAGGTGTCATGAGTCTTCCATCCCTAGCAGGGGGGTAATGTTATGATTCCTCTTTTCTCTTTTCCTTTTCTGCTTTTCTCTCATTATAGCTTCTGCTCTTTGCACACCTTGGGTGCTTTCTTGTTCACTTTCACACTTAGATTCTGCTCTTCTTGCACTCTAGCCTAGCCTAGACCACTCTCTTGTTATGCCCTTTACCCAGGCCTTCTATTTCTTAATCAGCTGACTTATAATTGTTCTATCTCTTTCTATCTGTTTCCACATGGATACTTTACTCACCACTTGTCAGCATGATTACTCTGTACATCTCTGCTTAAATCTTGTTAGCTGTACTATAAAGTAGCATATTTCCTATCTCCATTCTTTATGCTACTTTTATCTTGCAACCACCTCACAGTCTTTGTATCTCCACTTGTCCTTGTACCTACATATTTGAAATCCATTGCTTGTGTCCTGGCACTTAACCAGAGGATCATCAGCATCTGATCTCAGCACACCCCTGGGAGTGTAGCTGGTACCACTTAGGCACAACACTTTGTTTGTTGCCTTTTGCTTGTCTTAAAGCTTACCTTTGGTTTGCTTCTTCCACTTCATTCATAGCAAGGTCTATGCCTGTTCCTACCCAGGCCTAGTGTAACAAGCTCACTCTGACCCTCTGGGTTACTCTGGAGTACCTCTAAGGTCAAGCAATATCCTTGAAGAAGTTGCAAGATTCCACCTCCATAACTAGGCTTGACTCTCCATGTCCTGCCTGTCCCTCCTGTTAAGCATAGAGACAGCCTTCTTACCCACCACTAACATCTATGTAAATCAGGACACTAGAAAGTGCAAGGGCAGATCACATAAGGTAAAGCTAAGTCCCATTTGGTCATTGAAATCCTTTCTAGATTTCTCTGGAGCCCTCCAGAGTTATGACCTTCCTTCAGTGTCAAGGGTTTTATTCAGAAAGAAACTGGTTAAAAGTATACTCATACTGGTATAGGTTTTAACAGTCTCCTTCTATTGGGATAAGTTTTAACAGAAAAACAATGTCCAATCATGTCAGACTGAAACTGAAGGGTGACAGGATGAAACAAGGGGAAACCAGGAACAGGAATAGAACAGGAATAGTAACAATAATAGTAACAGTAACTGAGAGTGGGAATGGTCATGGAGTTATACTGAAACAGTCTGAAGATAATGAAATGGAAACTGAGGTAGTATTTAACTGGAACAGAGATGGAACTAGAAATGGAATAAGGCAGAGCAGGAGTGGAGGCCAGGAAAGTGTATATTGATAGAAGGTAAAAAGCATACCTGCATAGCTGGGGTGGACTGGAATAGTAACAGAGGGCTGGAGTTGCCTGAAGGGGAGTTAGAGGACTAGAGTGGCTTACTGGGTATGAGGACCAGTTATAAGCCAGGTCAGGATTGGGTCAGAATTAGGTCAGAGGTATGGGATATAACAGTATCCTCCCCTTAGGCTTGAACTCTTGAAGGCTGTTGATTCAGGGTGTAAAGGGTATAAACACATGATCTGAGATAATGTGGTGATAGGCATATGATCACATGTTTAGTAACATCAGGGAGGTAGAGTGGAGGGATATGAAGGTAATAAGCATGTGACTTTGTTTAGTGACAATGGTATGGAAGAGCAGAGTTGTTGGCTTGCTCATGAATAAAAATGGGAACTTTACAGTAACTTGTCCTTCATTCATTACAATAACATGGTCACCTTTGATGACATTGTGACATGGATGAATGAGCAGCTCACAGAGCTTACTGACAATGAAAAGGTGTTGAGTAACACCAAATATGCCAAATGCAAGAGGTGTGCAAAGGCAAGGAAAGAAAAAGAGTGGAGAAGGGTAGAAGAGTCCCAGAAGGCCATGGAGGAGGCTGCCTGAAGGCAAGCTGAGAAAGCCAAGAGGGCCCAGCAGGTGGCAGAGGCAGCTGCCCAAGAAAAGGTGAGTACCATGGTTGTTTACCTGAGAGCAAGGTAACTAAAGACCATCAGGTGATGCAAATATAGATTCAAGTGGGGCCCAGCAATAACAATGGAAAGCAGAGGGCGGAGGAGGCACCAGTATGCTGGAGATGTGAGGATAGGGGGATAGAGTGCAATGTGGGCATGGGGAAGTTCACATTGTGCTTGGCCTGCCAAGAGGCCAAGGAAAGGTATGAATGCCCAGCAGAGGAGAAGCTGGTGTGGAAGTGGTGATGGAGGGATGCAGAGGAGGAGCAGCCTGAGAAGAGGGCACACTCAGAAGAAGCAGAGGGCAGTATCAAGAAGGTGGCAGAGGGCTGTTGCCTGCTAGTGGTGACCATATGGGAGGTGGGGAACAGGGTGGTATGGGAAATGAGGAGAAAAAACTGGCTGCTAGTGCAGCTGGTCAACATCCTTGATTCTGCATGGAGAGTAAGCAGAGAAGATGCAGAGAGTGGGCTGGAGGATGGCAAAGAGGAAGAGGTGGTGGGAGAGATGGAAGAACTTGGAACAGAGGTCTGGAAGAAAGTGGGAAGAAAAGAAGACAAGAATGTTATGGTACTAGAGTAGAGTGGTAGTTACTTTACTTTATTTTTGTAACAGAGGTCAGGGTTTGGAAATGACTTGGGGGGCTGGGAGTTAGAATATGAAAAGAGGCATCAATAATTACTTAAGTGAAGACCTTGTGAACCTTCAG
Source organism: Pulveroboletus cf. rosaemariae (assembly GCA_038089275.1). Classification (NCBI taxonomy): domain Eukaryota; kingdom Fungi; phylum Basidiomycota; class Agaricomycetes; order Boletales; family Boletaceae; genus Pulveroboletus; species Pulveroboletus cf. rosaemariae. Next base: position 23,550 of record JBBPKN010000615.1, read on the forward strand.
TGAACAAGTTTGAAGCAATGTGAAGTAATTCTGGAAAGTAAGGTTTCTGCAAATCACAATAACCTATCAAGATAAAATCTCATGATCAGGCAAGTGGTACCTTGGGCAGTTATGGGGCAATAAGAAGAAAAAAAGAACAACCAAGAAGGGAATGGAAGAATTAACTGAACTCCCTAGAGAGATAAGATTAGAGGCTAATGTCAAAATGGTTGCTTCTGAAATAGAGTCAGAGAAACTGAAAAGGAACAAAGGGGGGCAGAATTGGAGAGCCACAGGGCTTTGGAAAGACTACCAGAGAGAAGATTAGAAATTAGACTAGGAACTGATAGTCAAACAAAATATTCAAAACAATTGTTGAAAGGGTTAAATCTAGGGCAGGGAAGGAACAGAGTTGAGGAAGGTTTCTTATCTTCAAGGGGAACTGAAACATGCTAATTGCCAGCAAGACAGTTCATCATGTGGCTAGAGATCAGAGCTAAATCAGAGTTGGGTCAGATTCTGATAAAGCAGGTAGAGGCAGAAATATTAAAGACATATCCCATTTCTGATGTCCTTATTCAGCAAGCTCCAATACTGGTCTGATGAACAGCTAGCTCATCATCTCCATGATGGGGTAGGCCTGATGCAGGCCAGACATCTGGAGCATACAAGAAGAAGAATAGCCAGCCATATGGTTCTAGATTGGAGAGCTGCTATATAATCATTAGGAGAACAGGGGTCTGGAACTGGAGGCATGGAAGGAGTAGCCAGAGGGGCAGAGTAGGCACAACCTGGGAATTTAGCAGTTGAGGAAGGTGGAGAATCAGAGCCTGTGGGGAATCACCTGGTTGTGAACACCATTCATGAGGTCAGTGGTTACCTTTGCTAAGAGATAAAGAAGCAGAACAAGCTCCTTCATAACCTAGTCCAGATCAAGCTGGCAGAGGGTTGTTGGGCTGGGTACATTGTGGCAGGAAGATCAAGGGTTGTCACTGTCAATTTCAAGGCTGAGGCAAAGTGGAAGGATGGTGGAGTGGCAGTCAGAGAGGACCTGAAGGAGTGGATATTGCACTAAGGGTTGCTTGCTGGTCTTGCCTCCTGTACATCACAATTTAAATATGTATGCTGGTTGGATTGCACATTATTCATGTGCTGTAGCAAGGGAAGGGAGATAAGCTACTCAGAAGAGGGATGAAGGCAATTAGAAACAACCAGAGATGGTATTATATTTCGGACCTCTGATTCAATTCCGACCCCATTCTAACCTGGCTTACAATTGGTCTTTGTACCTAGTAAGCCACTCTAGCCCTCTGACTTCCCTCCAGGCAACTCTGGCCCTCTGTCACCATTCCAGTCTGCCCCAGCTACATTATACACTCCCCCAGGCTTCTGCTCCCACTCTGTCCCATTCCATTTTTAATCTATCTCTGCTCCAGTTAAGTACTACCCTAGTTCCCCTTCATCATCTCCAGACTGTTCCAGTATAACTCCATTGCCATTCCTGGTCTCAGTTACCATTACCATTATTGTTACTATTCCTGTTCCATTCCTGTTCCTTGCTTCCCCCTGTTTCATCCTGTCACCCTTCGGTTTCAGTCTAACATAATTGGACATTGTCGTTCCTGACATCTCCATTTGTTTCTTAGATATTTAGGCATCTGCTTCACTTCTGAGTTTGCACCTGTCTCACTTTGTTACACTCCTAGATAGTTCTGCCTCTCTGAGGTATAAGTACTGTAGTTTTATATCTTGTACCTTAGTACAAATATCAACAAAAACACCCCCTTGTCTTTATTCTTACTCTGCTCAAGCCCTTGGGCTCACTCTGACCCTCTGGGTTACTCCAGAGTATCTCTGAGGCCAAGCAATATCCTTGAAGGATTTGCAAGGTCCCACCCCCATAACTAGGCTTGACTCTCCTTATCCCACCTGTTCCTCCTGTTAAGCATAGAGACAGTCTTCTTACCCACCTCCAACATCTATGTAAATTGGAACACTGGAAAGTGCAAGGGCACATCACATAAGGTGAAGCCAAGTCCCATTTGATCATTGAAACCCTTCCTAGATTCCTCCAGAGTTATGATCTTCCTTCAGCATCAAGAGTTTCATTCAGAAAGGAACTGGTTAAAAGTATACCCATACTGGTATAGGTTTTAACAGTCTCCTTTTATTGGGATAAGTTTTAACATCCCTCTGTAAATCAGAGTACCTGGTACTAGCATAAGGGCACATCACATAAGGTGAAGCCAAGCCCCATTCACTCCAGAGTTATCCAGAGTACATCTGGAGTACATTGCAATTTTATAACACTGTCCCAGTATAACTCTATTACCATTCCCACTCTTAGTTACTGTTACTATTATTGTTACTATTTCTGTTCTGTTCCTGTTCCTTGCTTCCCCTCATTTCATCCTATTACCCTTCAGTTTCAGTCTGACATAATTGGACATTATCTTCCCTGACATCTCCATTTGTTTCTTAGATATTTAGACATCTGCTTCACTTCTGAGTTTGCACCTGTCTCACTTTGCTACACTTCTAGATAGTTCTGCCTCTCTGAGATATAAGTACTGTAGTCTTGTATCTTGTACCTCAGTAGGAATATTGACATAAAAACCCTCTTGTCATTGTTCTTACTCTGATCAAGCCCTTGGGCTCACTCTGATGCTCTGGATTACTCCAGAGAACCTCTGGGGCCATGTAATATCCTTGAAGGAGTTGTAAGGTCCCACCTCCATAACTAGGCTTGACTCTACTCATCCTGCCTGTCCCTCTTGTTAAGTGCCAAGACAGTCCTCTTCCCCACCTCCCATATCTATGTAAATCAGGACACCAGAAAGTGCAAGGGCATACCACATGAGGACAAAGCCCTTTCTGGATCCCTCCAGATCCCTCCAGAGTCACTGGAGTTATAACCTTCCCTCAGGTTCATATACCAATAAGGTGCTGGAACCTGACCTTTGTTCTCTAGCAACAAGGGTTTCATTTAGTAAGGAACTGGGTATATATTTTAACAGTATACTTGAATTTGAAACATACAGTTTTAACAGTTTTAACAGATTTTTGTTATGTTTTCTCTTTTCTTTTCCCTCTTTTCCTCTTTGTGTCCTTGCTTCTGCTCTTCTCACATCTTGGGTGCTTTCTTGCATATCTTTCTATGATAGATTCTGCTTTTCTCACATTCTAGCCTTGCCTAGACTGCTCTTCCATTAAGTCCTTTGCCCAGGCCTTTTATCTCTTCTATTAGCTGACTTATAATTATTCCATCTCTTTCCATCCATTTCCATATGAATACCTTACCCATCATTTGTCAGCATGATTACTCAGTTAATCTCTGCTTGAACTTTATTATCTGTACTATAAAGTAGCATACTTCTAGTCTTCTCTCTCCTTACACTACTTCTACCTTGCAATCTCCTCATAGTTTTCACATTCCCTCTGTCCTTGTACCTATGTACTTGGAATCCACTGTTTGTGTCCAGGCACTTAATCTAAGAGTCATTAGTGTCTAACTTTGGCACACCCCTGGGAGTGTAGCTGGTACCACTAAAGGTGCAATACTTTATTTGTCACCTTCCAACTTGTCTTGAGGCTTACCTTTGATTTGCCTCTTCCACTTTTCACAGCAAGGTCTATGCCTGTCCCTACCCAGGCCTAGCATATCAAAAGAAGTAGCATATTCTACTTGTGGCTATTGTTGCTATAGTCTGCTTCCACCATTCCACCCAAATAACCTTTGCTGTTTGATTCCCTCTGGGGTAAGCCTTGTGCCTTTACCTCAGACCCTCTTGAGTCCACTTCAGAACCCAAGAACCCCTCCCCTCCAGATTACCCTTCCACACCAGAAGATGTGCTTGTGGATATCTTAGTTCCCTCTCAAGAAGAAGTATGAGAAGACCATGACCTCACTTATGCACTCTCTTCTTTTTTACAAATTTCCTGAGCCCAGACACCACCCTCTCCTACCCCCATTCAATGCCAACCCATGTTTACCCTTTCCCAACCCTCTCCAACAATCACTATGTCTGGCTCCTTCATCTTTATCACTAAGCCAATGGAACTTCATCTTAGTACCCCTAAGTACTTCAATGGTGATTAATCCAAGGCTGAGAACTGGCTGGATACAGTCCAGTTCTACCTCTTTGTCAACAGTATGGTCTATGATTCTGACACAAAGAAGATTACCTTTGCCCTTTCATTTATGATCAAAGGGCCAGCACTGTCATGGGCTGCAACATACCAGAAAAAGTGTATTTCCAGCATGACTGTCACCATGGGAAAGTTTTTCCATTTCACTTCTGCATTCCTAAAGGTTTTCCAATAACAGGATATGGTTAATGCCACCTTTTACTGGCTGGATAACACACAAATAAAGCAGGAAAAGAAAAGTGACTGGACACCTTCCCTTGCTGAATACACTGCTGAGTTCCAAAACTGCATTGTCATGGCTGAAATCACTGATGACAACATTCTCATTGGATACTATGAAACAGAACTTGCATCCTACCTCTCTTATCATATTCACAACCTAAGTATAATACCCTCTACTATTGCCAAGTGATATACTAAAGCCACTTACTTTTAAGGTACCATGGAATGTGCTTGTTCCATCAAACAATGATGAAAGAATTCTCATGTGTTCACCTGGACTCCTACACCTTCCCCTGCTATGTTCAAACTGGAGAAAGATTCAAATGCTATGGATGTTGATGCCATAAAGAAGGGCTGCCTAACTGAAGCAGAAAGGGCCTTCTGCATCAGAAATAAACTTTGCTTCAGATGCTGGAAACCTGGTCACATCAATACTGCCTGTCCCAACTTCCCCACTTCTTCTTCCCCTTCTACCACCACCAAGGAAACCCCTTGTGTCAAGATGGTCTCTGTCAAAGAACCAATGATGAAGATTGAACAGGTTAGTGATAATGAAACCAATGATGGGGTCACAATAATAGTTGTTAAGAAAGAAAGGAAGAAGAAGATGGAAAAGCAGGGTTTTTAAAACAGAGTACCTCCCCTATGCAAGGTACTCCCTCCTTCTCTTGTGCACCTGTACTTGTATCTGCTTCAAAGAAATCCATGAAAGTTGTGATTCAAGTTTCCCCCTTATCCTGTGCCAAGAAAGTCATAGCCACCTGTGCTCTTATTGACAGCAGAGCAAAGATCAACTGCATAGACTGGGACTTTGTCAAAAAGAACCAGTTCCCCACTACTAAACTTTCCAAATCAATCATTATCTGCAATGTTGACCACTCAGAAAACAAGAAAGGCAAGATCACCAGAACTTGCAATCTCCTTCTCTGTTTTGAATAATCTGTTCTCCCAGTTTCCTGCTATGTTATCACATGTGGGAAGGAGAACATCATCCTTGGATACCTATGGCTTCAAGCCACAAACCCCATTATTAACTGGATGGCAAACATGCTTACCATTCCAGACCCTCCTTCTGATGCAACCACTTATTGCATCAACTCTGTCCATAAACTGCAGTTTGATGGACTCCTTGAAGATATTATCATCCCTCATGATGAACTCTTGGTCTGCTACCTGGAATATGTTACCTCTGAGCAGTCAATCAATGACTTACTCTATGACCACCACACAAGCAGGATCTTGGATCACTGCTCCTTCTATCTCCCTGAAATCACTGTTGCTTAGCTCACCATGTCCACTGAGCTAGCCATTGAAGCTGAAAAGGCTAAACCCAAGATAACTTTTCACCCTGAATATTCTTGGTTCTTATCAGTATTCTCTGACACCCCAAAAACCCTCAACCATCTTTCACCCTCTTACCCCTATGATCATGAGATCAATCTGAAGGACATGTTTGTCCTGAAGATAGGTAAGGTTTACCCCTTATCTCCTGCTAAGTGATAGGCTATGGAAGAGTTCCTGGAGAAGAACCTTTGAGCCAGGAAGATCTGTTCCTCTAACTTTCCTCAAGCATTATCCTTCTTCTTTATCAAAAAAAAGGATGGCAAACTCTGCCCTTGCCAAGACTACAGGTATCTGAACAAATATACCATTTATAATGCCTATCCTCTTCCCCTTATCTCCAACCTCATAGATAAGCTCCATAATGCTCAGCTTTTTACTAAGTTCAACATCCAGTGGGGCTACAACAATGTTCACATTTACAACAGACATCAATGGAAAGCCACTTTTATCACACATAAAGGGCTATTCAAACCCACAGTGATGTTCTTTGGCCTAAACAACTCACCCACTACTTTCCAGCAATTCATAAACAACTCATTCTGGAATATAATCACTGAAGGATGGCTTGTTATCTATATGAATGACCTCCTCATCTCTTCTCCTGATGCTAATACTCATTAGGAATGCACCTTCTATGTCCTTCAATGGATAATGGAACTTGATCTCCATCTCAAATTGGAGAAATATACTTTTACCACATCCCAGGTTGAATATCTTGGGATGATCATTTGTTCTGGTGAGCTCACCATGGATTCTGTCAAACTCGCTGGTATTTCCCAGTGGCCTATCCCCTCTAAAGTCAAGGATGTTCATTTCTTTCTTGGCTTCACTAATTTCTACAGGTGGTTCATTCCTAACTACTCCACTATTGCCCACCCACTCCTTGACCTCACCAAGAAGATCAATGCTTGGTCATAATCCCCAGCCACTCAAAAGGCCTTCAACTCCCTTAAGGCCATCTTTCTCTCCCAGCTGATTTTACAGATGCTGGATCTAGTCTGCCCTTTTGCTATTGCCACTGATGCATCTGCTTATGCATCTGGTGGTATTTTTCTCCAGACTGATGAGAACAGGGAGTGGCACCCCTGCTTTTATCTCTCCCAGACATTTTCCACTGCTGAGCAGAACTATGATATCTATGATTGCAAACTCCTCATGGTCATTCATGCTCTAAAAGCCTGGAGGCAATACCTTCTTGGCTCCTCTACTCCCATTTAGGTTTTCACTGATTATAAAAACCTAATATATTTCAAATCCCCCCAGAAGCTCAATCACTGCCAAGCTCATTGGCTTCTTGACATTGCCAATTTCAACCTGCAACTATCCCATGTTGCTGGCACCTTTCTTACTGGGCCTGATATCCTCTTCCACCATCCCAACCTTTGTCCTGACACTTCCCAGGATAATCAGGAAGTTACTCTTCTCCCTTCTGAACTTTTCATTAATCTCATCAATGCTAACCTCTCTGCCCATATTAAAGAGCATCAACAAGATAACCCCCTCCACTTCTCTATCTTGCAGAAACAGGATACCTTTGCAGATGAAAAGTTCCTCTGCTCTCATACCTCTGAATAGAAGGAAATTGATGGTTTGCTTACCTATTGCAACCATGTCTTTATCCCTTCCTCCATCAACCTTCATCATGAAATTCTTCAACAATGTCATGACTACCCCTCTGCTGGCCACCCTGGTTATCTCAAAACCTGACAACTTATCTCCACCAAGTTCTGGTGGCCCAGCCTTGCCACTTTCATTTGCAACTATGTTGCTGGCTGTCCTGTTTGCCAGCAGAACAAAGCAAACACTTACCCTTCTATACCTGCCCTCTCTCCTATCCACTCCACTGCCACTTACCCCTTTCAACAGATCTCTTGTGATCTGATCACTGATTACCCTCTGTTCTCTGACTTTGATGCCTTATTGGTCATGGTCAACCATGGGCTTACAAAGGGGGTAATTCTTTGCCCCACTAAGAAATCTGTCACCACAAAGGGTATTACAACCCTCTTTTTCCACAGAGTCTACCTCTGCTATGGGCTATATGACAAGATTATCTCTGATCATGTCCCTCAATTTGCCTCTGCCTTTACTAAGGTGCTTGGGAAACTCCTTAAGTACAATCTTTCCCTTTTCACTGCATATTATTCTTAATCTGACAGTGCAACTGAAAAAGTTAACCAGGAGATTGAGATGTACATTCACATCTATTGCAGTTCTAACCCCACTAGTTGGGTAGACTCTATTACCCATGCTAAGTTTGTCCATAATTACCATCCCCACTCCATTACAGGGAAATTCCCATTCTATCTCTTGATGGAATATGAACCCCATGCTCTTCCCTCTATTATTGATGAATCACTAATGCCTGTTGTTGCTGACCACACTAAGGCACTTCTTGCCACTTGCAATGAAGCTCTCACCACACATGATCTAGCCCATCAAACCATGGCATTCCACATCTGCCTCATCTTCTCCCCATTCACCAAGGAAAATAAAGTGTGGCTAGAAGCCTAAAATTTGAAATGAGCTGTTGTTCATCTGAAACTCTCTCCCAAATGGGAAGAACCCTTTACCATCACAGAAGTTCTTTCCCCAATCACCTATCACCTCTATCTTCCATCCACATGGAAGATTCACCCTGTATTCCATGCATTGTTGTTATCACCCTATTGCAAAAATGACATTCATGGAAAGAACTTTCCCACTCCACCCCCAGACCTTATAGAAGGTGAGGAGGAATATGAATTAGAGTGAATATTAAAACATCAGGGTTTCCTGGGTAACCATCAGTTCCTGATCCAATGAAAAGGGTACTTGGCAGAAGATGACTCCTAAGAACCTGAACAGAACTTGAAACATTCCCAGTCTACTCTGGATGAGTATAAACTCCTCCACCCTTGTTATTTCCCCCCATTCACTTCTTTCCTTCATTCACCTACCAAGAAACCCCCTTATCTTTGCAAGTAACTACTATGGCCTTTACCATTGACCAAGGCTTTCACTCCTATAACATCCCTCTTGACATGCTGCCTTCTCTCCCATCACAACTTCCCACTGAGGAAGTTTTCATTGAGCCCTTGCTCATCTCTTCCCCTTTATTTCTTACTGATATTTATTTTTCTTCTCTTCTCTCAGCACTTGCTTCCAAGCTTCCTTCAGAGGACTTTGTAGCCTTATCCCCTGCTATCTCCATTGGCCCATTCATTGTCACTCCCATTCCCATCCCTCCTCCTGTGATTGATACCACATCTGCTGGCATCCTCAGTGTTAACCTCCCACTCTCTACCCACACCGTTTGTCATGGTACCCCATCCCCTGACTACACCCACCAGGTCATGACCTATGTTATGGACTCTTGCCTAGCCATTTCCATCAGCTCCCACTTAGACATGTTCTCACCTCTGTGACTCCTCTATCAGATATATATGCAACTCCTCTGTCTTTCCCTCCTCACATTTACCCTTGCCCATATTCCCTACACTTGGATCTCTTTTGCTCAGGCCCTGATTTCCTTTATCCACTGGAAACTTCTATTCAACATTGAAGCCCTTGCCTACCAGCTAGAAATGGGCAAATTCCTCACTGACCTTGACCAGTACATGTATGAGCTGGCTACTGCCTGGGAATATACTCCTATCACTCCCTCAGCATCCTCCTCCCCTCTCAATGATGAAGAGCTTGCTGCCCTGGAGCATGCCAAAGCCTGGTGAACTGGCTTTCATGGAAATGGTCACCTCCCTCCTTTCTATCCTTGCTTTTGCAAGGTATGCTTCCATTGCTGATGCCTGGGCCACATCTGAATCAATTGCCCCTCCTATCAATGTCCCTACTGCCTCTGCTGGTACCCTGGACATACACAGGCTTGTTGTCCTGCTTAATGCCATGTCATTAACCCCCTTATCTCCTCCTCCACATTCTCCTTATCTCATGATTCCTCCTGCACTTCCTCTCACAGCTTCTCCTGCTCTTTCTGGCAATCTCACAGCTCCCACTGCTCTCAGGGCTCCTATCATTGCCCTCCCATGACTATGTCACCCCCTTCACCTTTGTATCACACCAATAATAACTTCTGTAATGATATCATCAACAAGATTGACTGGGCCAACATTACCAGCTCCTCCAGGCCCTCTTATAATTCCTTTT
>JBBPKN010000616.1:0-33379 GCA_038089275.1 Pulveroboletus cf. rosaemariae
AGAGTGAACTGGGAATGTTTCAAGTTCCATTCAGGTTTCCATAAGTTATCTTCTGCTGAGTATCCTTTCCATTAGATCAGGAACTAGTAATTACCAGGGGGGCCTCAATGTTTTAATATCCATTCAATTTTATATTTCTCCTCTCCTTCTATAAGGTCTGGAGGTAAAGCAGGGAAGTTTTTTCTATAAATGTTGTTTTTGCAATAGGGTAATAACAATAACATGTGAAACACTAGGTAAATCTTTCAAGTGGAGGAAAAATGAAGGCAGTACATAATGGGGGAGAGGACCTCCATGATTGTGAAGGGTTCTTCCTGCTTTGGTAAGAGTTTAGCTGAATGAAGGCCTATTTCAAATTATAGGCTTCCAGCCACACCTTATCTCCCTTGGTGAATGGGAAGAAGATAGATCAAATGCAGAATGCCATGGTCTGACATGCAAGGTTATGTGTGGTAAGGGCTTTATTGTGAGCTGCAAGGAGTGTCTTAGTGTAATCAGCAACAGAAGGCATCAGGGATTCATCAATAATAGGAGGAAGGGCATGGGGTTTATATTCCATTATGAGATAGAACAGGGATTGTCCAGTGACAGAGTAAGGGTGATAGTTGTGAACAAACTCAGCATGGGTGATGGAATCAGCCCATCTGATGGAGTTGGATCTGCAGTAAATGCAGAGGTATGTCTTAATCTCCTAATTAATGCATTCAGTTTTACCATCAAACTGAGGATGATATGCAGTGGAGAGAAAGAGATTGTACTCAAGGAGTTTTCCAAGCTCCTTGGTAAAGGCAGATGCAAATTAAGGGCCATGATCAGAGATAATCTTGTTGTATAGCCCATAGCAGAGGTAGATCTTGTGGAAAGACAGGGTGGTGATTTCCTGTGCAGTGATGGATTTCTTAGTAGGGCAGAGAATTACCCCCTGTGTAAGCCTGTGATTGACCATGACCAGTAAGGCATTGAAGTCAGAGGAAGGTGAAAGATTGGTGATAAGATCACAGGAGATTTGTTGGAAGAGTTAAGTGGTGATGGAGCAGATAGGAGAGAGAGCAGGGGTGGAAGGGTGAGTATTTGCTTTGTTTTGCTGGCAAACAGAATAGCCAGCAATGTAGTTGTGAATAAAAGTGGTGAGGCCAGGCCACCAGAACTTGGCAGAGATGAGTTGGCAGGTTTTGAGATAACTGGGGTGGCTGGCCAAGGAGTAATCATGACAATATTGGAGAATTTCACAGTGAAGGTTAATAGAGGAGGGAATAAAAATGTGGTTGCAAAAGATAAGCAGCCTATCAACTTCCTTCAGTTGAAGGTGCAAGAGTGGAGGAATTTCTCATTAGCAGAGGCATCCTGTTTTTAAAGGATAAAAAGGCAAAGGGGATCACCCATCTGGTGTTTCCAGATGTGTGTGGAAAGATTAGCATCAACAAGATTAATGAAAAGTGTTATGTTTCCTCTTTTTCTTTCTTTTTTCCCTTCTTCTCTTATCATAGCTTCTGCCCTTCTCACACCTTGAGTGCTCTCTTGTTCACTTTCCACTATAGATTCTGCTCTTCTTGCACTCTAGCCTCATCTAGACTGCTCTCTTGTTATGCCCTTTGCCTGGGCCTTCTATCTCTTAAATCAGCTGACTCATAATCATTCCATCTGTTTCCATCTGTTTCCACATGGATACCTTACTTATCATTTATCAGCATGATTACTTCTTCTATCTCCGCTTCAACTCTATTAACTGTATTATAAAGTAGCATACTTCCTGTTCTCTTCTTCTCATGCTACTTCTACCTTGCAATCACTTTACAGTCCTTGCATCTCCACTACTCCTTGTACCTACATACTTGGAATCCACTGCTTGTGTCCTGGCACTAAACCAGAGGATCATTAGCATCTGATCTCAGCACACTCCTGGGAGTGTAGCTGGTACCACTAAGGTGCAACACTTTGTTTGTTGCCTTCCACTCATCTTGAAGCTTACCTTTGGTTCGCTTCATCCTCTTTATCCATAGCAAGGTCTATGCCTGTCCCTATCTGGGCCTAGTGTAACACCTCCCTAGTATCTCCAGTCTTCCAGTCTGCATCCCTCTTTGACATTGAAACCCTCTATCATGACATCATCTCAGCACTCCCTTCTGACTCTACTTCCTCTATCCACTGTTCCAGTATCCTTCTGTCTGACTCTTGTTGGTCTAGAGACCCAGGAGGTTTCTTGCATCTGGACAACTGCATCTATGTCTCCAATGCTTCCAACCTCTAACTCTGGATCCTCTGCTACAAGCATGACTACCCCTTATTAGGACACTTCAGTCAGAATTGGACATTGGAGCTTACTCACTGAGAGTATACCTGGCCTGGCATTCAAGCATTCATCAAGGAATATGTTTCTTCATGTACAGCTTGCACCCATGCTAAGATACCCCATCACAAACCCTATGGTTTCCTCAAGCAGCTCTCCATTTCAGAAAAGCCATGGAATTTCATTTCTATGGATTTCATTGAACAGCTTCCAGCTTCCTCTGGTCACTCTGCCATTCTCATTGTTGTAAATCATCTATCAAAGCAGCATGTCTTCATTCCTACAGATGACAAGGTGACCTCCCCAGAGCTTGCTAAACTCTTCTTACTCCATGTGTTTTTCAAACATGGAGTACCCTCCCATATTACCTCCAATTGAGGTTCCAAGTTTGTTTCCCATTTCTTCTGTTCTCTGGGTCAAGCCCTCAATATCTGTCTTCACTTTACCTCCAGGTATCATCCAGAGGGTGATGGTCAAACTGAGTGAATAAACCAAACCCTGGAGCAGTATCTACATGTTTATTGCAACTATCAGCAGGACAACTGGTCCAAACTCCTACCCCTCATGGAGTTCACTTATAACAATGCCCCTAATGCTACCACAGATGTTTTCCCTTTCTTTGCAAACAAGGGCTACCATCTGAACATCTCCATGCACCTGGAATGCAATCTCACCTCTATCTGAGCTTGAGAATACACCATAGACCTTGACTCTCTCCACATCTTCCTTCAAAAAGAAATAGCTGCTGCTCAAGTCAGATATCAAGGACCTGCAGATGCCCAACAATCTCCAGCACTGGACTTTAAAGTAGGTGACCAGGTATTTATCAAGGCTAAGTACTTTAGGACTATGCAGCCTTCCAAGAAACTCACTGAAAAGAACTTAGGTCCTTATTCCATTATTGCTCAGGCAGGCTTGCTGTCTTTTACACTCCATCTCCTGGAGAACATGAAGTCTGTTCATCTGGTCTTTCATGTTTCTCAACTTGAACCCTCTGTCCCCAATATGATCCCAGATTGCATGCAACCACCCCTATCCCCAGTTGAGATTGATAATGAACCAGAGTTTGAGATTTCTGAAATCCTAGACTCAAAGATAGATTGTAGGCAAAGGAACTGCAAATTACTATATTTGGTTAAGTGGTTAGGTTATGAGGATACTGATAAGGAGACCTTGTGGCTCCTTGCCACTGAATTAGGGCACACTTTGGAGATCATTAAGGAGTTTCATCTCTGTTACCTGGACAAACCCAGGCCATCTTATGATTAACCAACTGTAGTAGATCTAGTGATCTAGTCACAAGACCCTCTACCTATTTTAAGATTGCCTTTTCAATCTCCTTGTCTACCATCAAAATTTTGCCAACCTCCATACAAAGTTCCAACAGCTCTGCTGCCACCTTGTCCATCTCCCTGTCCTTGCTCCCCAAACTCCTGGCTTCTCTGGTCTCCTTCACCTATGCCATTCCCAATGCATCAACCAGCCACTCCAGCAGCCAGTTCTTGTGTTTGGCCTCTCACTGTATCTTCCAGCCTACCTCCCTTATTGATGCCTTCACCAGGTGACAGCCCTCAGCCACCTGCTAAAGACCCTCCTCTGTCTCCTCTGAGTCTGCCCTGCTATTGGGCACCCCTTCCTCTCCCACCTTCCATCTCTGCTTTCTCTCCAGCTTCTCCTGGCCGGGGCAGTTACACCTTACCTTTGCCTGGGCCCACCTGGTACTCCAGTTTCTGGTCATTGCACCTCTGGCACCCCAGTCCCTCTTCCACTCTCCTCTTGCCATTGCCACTACTCAACCCCACCTCCTGGGCTTGGTGAAGTTCCTCCACCTAAGCCAGTTTTTGAGTGCTAGGTCCTGACCCCATTTCCAATACTCACCCATTTCTGGACCACTGCCACTGCTTTCTGAGCCTTCTTTACTTTCTTCTAAGCCTTCTCCTCTCTTCTTACTTTTTTCCACTGCTTCTGCTCAGTGTACTTCACATCACCAAGCTCCTCTTCATCTTTGATGTGCTCCTCCAGGTGCTCATCAGACCAGGTGTGAATGTCAGTGAATGAAGACATGATAAGGGATACTAGTGTGAAAGTCTCTGGAGTGGTATTTGCTTTTATGGGTTTCTGGCCAGCTAAACCCCAATGCCTGCTTTGCTTACTTATTCATCAAGAGCACATGCTTCACAGCCTTCAGGGGTTTAGGCCTTAAGAGGGGAATACTGTCATATCCCATGCCAATGGATCAACTCTGCTATGTCTCTGATGCAACTCTGGTTGCTTTTATGCTTTAAGCTGCATGTTTCCTAGTTCCCTTTACCTCCATCTTTTCCTATCTAATGATTGATTACAACTTTACCTATGCTAACTCCATACCATTCCAATACAACTCTATTGTTCCTCCAATCTCATTTTCTGTTCCTGTTCCTTTGTGCTGCACTTTTCCCTGTCATCACTTAGTTTCAGTTTGACATTATTTGACATTGTCTCCTCTGAGATCTCCATTTGTATCCAGGATGCATTGATACCTGCTTCACTTATGAGACAACTCCTTTCATATCTCCATTCCCTCCTTAGATAATCTGCCTCCCTAAGGTATAAGTACTGGAGTTCTGTATCTTGTACTTCAGTTTGAATATCAACCATAACATGATGTTATGATCCCCCCCAGATCCCTCCTGCCTCATGACTTGATGTCATACCCTACCCAAAGTCCCTCAACTCACTTCATGACTTGATGTTGTGCCTCTTGTTGGGAAAAAGCCTTATGGCTGATCCCAGACCTCTGATAGTTTCCAACCCCTCCATAAATCAGGGCACTTGGTACTAGCATAAGGGCACATCACATAAGGTGAAGCCAAGCCCCATCCACTCTGGAGTTATCTGGAGTACTCCTGGAGTACATTGCAATGTTTATAACACTTCCTCATTCTTATCAGCAAGATCTATGTTAGTCCCTTTCTGGGCCTAGCATAATAAAAGAAGTAGCATTTTCTACTTGTGGCTGCCATTATTGCATGACCACTCCCACTATTCCACCAAAGCAACCTTCACTGTTTGACTTCCTCTGGGGTGAGTCTAGAGCCTCAACCTCAGACCCTCTTGAGTAATCCAAGAATCCCTCATCTCCAGAATGCCCTTCCATGCCAGAAGATGCACTCATGGATATCCTTGTCCCCTCTAAGGAAGAAGTACAGGAAGATTGCAATCTAGCACATGAACTCTTCTCTTCTTTACAGATTCCTCACATTCTGACTCCACTCTCTCCCACTCCTGTCTGACACCAACCCACATTCACTCTTCCTTGACCCTTATCAATTGCCACCACCATGTCAGATTCCACCACCATTACCAAGCTGACTGAACTTTGCCTCAGTACACCAGAGTACTTTGATGGTGACAGATCCAAGGCCAAGAACTGGCTAGATACAGTTCAGTTCTACCTCTTTGTCAACAGTGTGATCTACAACTCTGATGAGAAGAAGATTACCTTTGCCCTTTTGTTTATGATCAAAGGGCCAGTGCAGTCATGGGCTGCTACTTACTGGAAGAAGTGTATCTTCAGTATCACCATAACAATGGGAAAGTTTTCCCATTTCACCTCCTCATTTCTAAAAGTCTTCCAACAACAGGACACTGTGAACACCACCATTTATTGGTTGGCAAACACCCAGATGAAACAAGGGAAGAAGGGTAACTGGACACCCTCTCTCACTGAATACACTGCTGAGTTCCAGAACCATGTTGTCACTGCTAAAATCACTAATGACAATGTGCTCATTGGTTACTACAAAACAGGGCTCATACCCAACCTTGCTCATCATATCCATAACCTGGATACAGTCTTCTCAACCATTGCTGAGTGGTATACCAAAGCTGCTCACTTCCACAGAACTATGGAGCATGCCCACTTCATAGAACAATGACAGAAGAATCCTCACACATTTGCTTGAATCTCTTCCAACCCCTTGACCATGATATCCAAACTGGAGAAAGATCCTAATGTGATGGATATAGATGCCATGAGATGCAGCAGACTTACAGATGCAGGACAAGCATTCTGCATCAAGAATAAACTCTGTTTCAGATGCCAGAAACCTGGTCATTCCATAACCACTTGTACTGCATTCCCCACTTCCCTGTCTACCACCACCACACCCAAGGACATCCCTCACATCAAAATGGTCTCTACTGAAGAACCAATGATAAAGATTAAGGAGGTTAGCAACAATGAATCTGATAATGGGGTAGCAAAAGTAGAAGTGAAGAAAGAAAGGAAGAAGAAGATGGTTAGTGGTTCAGGTTTTAAAAATGGAGTATCTTGTCTATGCAAGGTACTCCCTCCCTCTCTTGCATGCCTGTACTTGTATCTGCTTCAAAGAAATCCATGCATATTTCAGTACAAATATCCCCTGCATCTCATGCCAAGAAAGTTGTAGCCACTCATGCTCTTGTCAACAGCAGAGCATGGATCAACTGTGTTGACTGGGACTTCATTAAGAAGAACCAGCTCCCTACCACAAAACTCTTGAAACCAATTATTATTCAAAACATAGATCATTCTGAGAACAAGAAAAGCAAGATTACCCAAACTTGTGACCTTCTCCTTCACTTTGACCACTTAGTTCTCCTGGTCTCCTGCTATGTTATTGCATGTGGGAAGACGAACATCATCCTCAGACACCCATGGCTTCAGGCCACAAATTCCACCATTGACTGGATGGCTAACATGCTTACCATTCCAGACTCAACTACCTTGGACACAACCACCTATCACATTAACTCCATCCATAAGCCTCAGTTTAATGGACTTCTCAATGACATCATTGTCCCTCACAATGAACTCCTAGTCTGCTACCTGGACTATGTCACACCAGAGCAATCCATTAACAATTCACTCCATGACTGCCACTTTAGCAGGACCTTAGATTGCTGCTCAGCCTATCTCCCAGAAATCACTGTTACCAGACTCACTACCTCCATCAAGTTAGCAATTGAAGTTGAGAAGGCCAAGCCCAAAACCACACTTCCTGCCAAATACTCCCAATTCTCTTCTGTCTTTTCCAACACTTCAAAAACCCTTGACTATCTTCTGCTCTTTTACCTCTATAATTATGAGATCAATCTGAAGAACACATTTATCCCAAAAATAGAAAAGGTTTATCCCTTATCCCTGCCAGAGCAACAGACTACAGAAGATTTCCTCAAAGAGAACCTTCATGCCTGGAAGATCTGTTTCTTTAATTCCCCACAAGCTTTATCCTTCTTCTTTGTCAAGAAAAAGAATGGCAAACTCTGCCCATGCCAAGATTATTGGTATCTGAACAAGCACACCATTCAAGATACCTACCCTCTATTTCTTATCTCTGACCTTTTAGATAAGCTTTGTGATACAAAGCTCTTTACCAAGTTTAATGTCGGATGGAGATACAACAATGTCCATATTCAAGATGGACATCAATGGAAAGCTGCCTTTATTACCCATAAGGGGCTCTTTGAACCCATGGTGATGTTCTTCAGTCTAAATAACTCACCAGCCATGTTTCAGCAATTCATGAATAATTCCTTCTAAGACATGATCACTGAAGAATGGCTTATTATTTACATGGATAACCTTCTTATCTCCTCTCCTGATGTGAATACCCATTTGAAGCACATCTCCCACATCCTCCAACAGATGGCAGACCTCAATCTTCACCTCAAACTGGAGAAATGCACCTTCACTACATCCCAGGTTGAATACCTTGGAATAATCATTCATCCTGGTGAATTTGCCATGGATCCTGTCAAACTCACTGGCATTTCACTATGGCTGACCCCCTTGAAAGTCAAGGATGTTCATTCCTTCCTTGGCTTTGCTAACTTTTACAGGTGGTTTATTCTAAACTATTCTGCTATTGCTTGCCCTCTTCTTGATCTCACCAAGAAGGCTACAGCCTGGTTTTGATCTCCTGCTGCACAGAAAGCCTTTGATTCCCTCAAGGTTATCTTCCTCTTACAACAAGTCCTGCAGATGCCAGATCTCTCTCATCCTTTTGCTATTGCCACTAATGCCTCTGCTTATGCTTCCAGTGGCATTCTTTTTCAAACTGATGACAACAGGGATTGGTACCCCTGTTTCTACCTTTTCCAAATGTTCTTCACTGCTGAGTGGAACTATAATATATATGATCATGAACTCCTTATGGCCATTCAAGCCTTGAAAGCCTGGAGGCAATACCTCCTTGGCTCCTTATCCCCTGTTCAGGTTTTTACTAATTACAAAAACCTGACTTATTTTAAATCTCCCCAGAAACTCAATTATCACCAGGCTCACTGGCTTCTCAACATTGCTGACTTTGACCTGCAACTATCACACATTGCCAGCACCTCCCTCACTGGGCCTGATGCCCTCTCCTGCCACCCTGACCTCTGCCCTGACACTTCCCAGAATAATCAGGAAGTCACTTTACTTCCTCTGAAGCTTTTTGTTATGCTAGGCCCAGGTAGGGACAGGTATAGACCTTGCTATGGATAAAGAGGATGAAGCAAACCAAAGATAAGCTTCAAGATGAGTGGAAGGTGACAAATAAAGTGTTGCACCTTAGTGGTACCAGCTACACTCCCAGGGGTATGCCAAGATCAGATGCTGATGATCCTCTGGTTTAGTGCCAGAACACAAGCAGTGGATTTCAAGTATGTAGGTACAAGGAGTAGTGGAGATGTGAGGACTGTGAAGTGATTGCAAGGTAGAAGTAGCATGAGGAGGAGAGAACAGGAAGTACACTACTTTATAATACAGTTAATAGAGTTAAAGCAGAGATAGAATGAGTAATTATGCTGATGAATAATAAGTAAGGTATTTGTGTGAAAAGAAATGGAATGAGATGGAATGATTATGAGTCAGCTGATTTAAGAGATAGAAGGCCTGGGCAAAGGGCATAACAAGAGAGCAGAATCTATAGTGGAAAGTGAACAAGAGAGCACTCAAGATGCAAGAAGGGCAGAAGCTATGATAAGAGAAGAAGGGAAAAGAGGAAGAAAAAAAGGAAACATAACATTATCCCCCTGCTAGGGGTGGAAGACTTGTGACACCTCAAAAGGCATCATAGGAGGGCCTGGGGAAGCCAGTGATATTGGCCCAGCCAACCTCATTGATAACATTGTCATGAAAGTCATCATTAGAGTAATATGAAGGAGAAGGTGGTGACAAAGCCATGGGAGGGCAGTGGTAGGAGCCCTGAGAGTGGCAGGATCTGTGAGAACAGCAAGAGAAATGGGATGAGCCATGAGAGGAGGTGCAGGAGAAGTTATGGGAGAAAGAGAAAGAGAAGAAGGTAATGTTACAAATGTAACATTCACTAGCAGAAGAGTCACATGACAAGCACATGACCATGAGACTTCATTGCCAAACAAGGATAAACCCTAGGATATGGTTGAATTGTTTATTCAGAGTTTCCCCTTGGATTTGGGCACAGCTTATAGGGTTGGATCTAGCATCTTAGATGAAGGTATCTCCTAATCAGATCTAGATGACATCTGATCTAGATTGATGGATCTGATCTGTGGCAGAGATCCAGATGGGATCTCCTCAGCCTCATGGTTGAGGGCATGGTCTAATCTCCACTTACCCTAGACCCTTGTTTCCATTCTACATAGCCTCTCTATTCTACACCCCTTATCTGCATGGCCCATTGGTTATATTCTCAGTAAGCATGCCCTATGCCCTATTTCCTTATTTAGTGTTTCCCTATGCCCTGGGGGTGGTCTGTGCGCACCTGGGCTTAGTATAAATAGCAGAGTAGTTCATTGATTTCAGCTCCCCAGCCTTAACCACTTTGTTATCTTATATATTGTCTAGTGCCTTGACAATATAGGCATTCTTCCTCCTAACATCATGATGGCTCCTCAGGCCTTGCTATCCTGAGTCCACTACATCATTCTTCACTCTATTTCAACTGAATCTGACAACAAAACTGATGCACCCTCTCAAGGCAGACCATTTAGGGTTAGGATGGATTATTCAGAGATCAACACCATAACAGGTGATAAGTGGGTCAGTGACATGGTACTGAGCTGAGCAATGAGCTTGAGTATGTCCAGGATGCCAGCAGAGGCAGTAAGAACATTGATAGGAGAAACAATTGATGTGGATGTGACCCAGGCAGTGACAGTGGAAACAGGCCTTGTGAAAGTGAGGGTGAGAGGAAGGAAGGTGACCATCACCATGGAGGCTGGTCCACCAGGCTTTGGCACATTCGAGAGCAGCTAGCTTGTTGTCATTGAGGGGAGAGGAGGATGCAGATGGAGCAGTAGGGGTGTAGTCCCTGGCTATGGCTAACTCGCACATATATCTGTTCAGATCAGTGAGGAACTTGCCCATGCTCATCTGGTAGGTGAGGATTTCGATATTAGAGAGGAGTTTGTGATGAATAGAAGTAATGAGAGCCTGTGCAAGAGAGACACAGGCATGAGGGATATGGGTAAGGGCAGAAGCCAAGAGTAGGAGATAAAGAAGCTGCATGTAAATCTGGTAAATGAGCCAGAGCAGTGAAAACATGTTAAGGTGGGAGCTGATGGGGATGGCAAGGTGTGAGTCCATGATGTATGTCATGACCCAGTGAGAATAGTCAGCAGAGGGAGTACCCTGATAAAGGGCATGTGCAGAGAATGGGAGGTCAATGCTGAGGATGCCAGTGGACCAAGTATCAATAGCAGAAGGAGGGACAGGAATGGGGGCAATGATGGCTGGGCCTATGGAAATAGCAGGGGGAAAGGCTATGAAGTCCTCTAGAGGAAGCTCTAAAGTAAATGTGGAAAGTAGAGAAGAAAAGGTATTAGTAAGAGAAGAAGGAGAAAATATGAGCAAGGACTCATTGGGAACTTCTGTGGCAGGAAGTTGGGATGTGAACTGGGGTGGAGTGTCAAGAGGAGTGTTGCAAGAGTGGAAGCCTTGATCAATGGTGAAGGCCATTGTTACTTTGAGCAGCAGTTGGATTTTTTAGTGGAGTGAGGAGGAAGAGGAGCAGATGGGGGAAAATGGCAAGGGTGAAGGAGTTTATACTCATCCAGGGTGAACTGAGAATGTTTCAAGTTCTGTTCTGGTTCCCAGGAATTGTCTTCTGCCAAGTACCCTTTTTATCGGATCAGGAATTGACAGTTACCCAGGGGATCTCAATGTTTTAATATCTGTTTCAATTCATATTCCTCCTCACCTTCTATAAGGTCTGGGGGTGGAGCAGGGAAGTTCTTTCCATGAATGTCATTTTTGCAATAGGGCAATAGCAATGATGCATGGAAAACAGGGTGTATCTTCCATGTGGATGGAAGATGGAGGTGATAGGTGATTGAGAAGAGGACTTCTGTGATGGTAAAGGGTCCTTTCCATTTAGGAGAGAGTTTCAGGTGAACTACAGCCCATTTCAAATTGCAGGCTTCTAACCACACCTTATCTTCTTTGGCAAATGGAGAGAAGGTGGAGTGGATACAGGATGCCATGGTTTGGTGGGCTAGATCATGGGCTGCAAGTGCTTTATCACAAGCAGTGAGAAGTGCCTTAGTGTGGTCAGCAATGGCAGGCATCAGTGACTCATCAATAATAGAGGGAAGGGCACAGGATTCATATCCCATCATAAGATAGAATAGGGATTGCCCTGTGATGGAGTGGAGATGGCAATTGTGGATGAATTTGACATGGATGATGGAGTCAGCCCATCTGGTAGGGTTAGAGCCACAGTAGATGCAGATATACATTTCAATCTCCTGGTTAACTCATTCAGTTTCACCATCAGATTAAGAATAATATGCAGTAAAAAGGAAGAAATTGTATTCAAGGAGTTTTTCAAGCTCCTTGGCAAAGGTGGAGGTGAACTAAGGGCCTCAATCAGAGATAATCTTGTCATAGAGACCATATTAGAGGTATACTTTGTGGAAAAAGAGGGTGGTAATGCCCTCTGCAGTAATGGATTTCTTGGTGGGGCAAAGAATGACCCCCTTTATAAGCCCATGGTTGATTATGACCAACAAGGCATTAAAGTCAGAGGACAGAGGAAGATCAGTGATGAGATCACAAGAGATCTGTTGGAAGGGGTGAGTGGCAGTGGAGCAGATGGGAGAGAGAGCAGGGTGAGAAGAGTGAGTATTTGCCTTATTCTGTTGGCAAACAGGGCAACTGGTGACATAGTTGTGGACAAAGGAGGTGAGATCGGGCCACCAGAACTCAGCAGAGATGAGTTGCTGAGTTTTGAGGTAACCAGGGTGGCCAGCAGAGGGGTGGTTGTGACAGTGTTGAAGAATGGCATGTTGGAGATTAATGGAGGAGGGAATAAAGATGCAGTTACAGTAAGTGAGTAACTCATCAATTTTCTTCCAATTGAAGATACAGGAGCACAGGAATTTCA
The DNA here is from genome assembly GCA_038089275.1 of Pulveroboletus cf. rosaemariae. Lineage (NCBI taxonomy): Eukaryota > Fungi > Basidiomycota > Agaricomycetes > Boletales > Boletaceae > Pulveroboletus > Pulveroboletus cf. rosaemariae. The sequence goes on from JBBPKN010000616.1 coordinate 12,658, forward strand.
CATCTGTGGAGGCATCCTGTTTTTGGAGGATGGAGAAATGGAGAGGATCATCTTGTTGATGCTCTTTAATATGGGTGGAGAGGTTAGCATTGATGAGGTTAACAAAGAGTTCAGGCAGGAGAAGAGTAACTTCCTGATTATCCTGAGAGGTGTCAGGGCAAAGATCAGGGTGGCAAGAGAGGGTGTTAGGCCCCACAAGCAAGGTACTGGCAACATAGGAGAGTTGCAGGTCGAAATTGGCAATGTTGAGAAGCCAGTGAGCTTGCCACCAGTTAAGCTTCTGTGGGGATTTGAAATAGGTCAGGTTTTTGTGATCAGTGAAAACCTGGACAGGAGTAGAAGAGCCAAGGAGGTATTGCCTCCAGGCTTTCAGAGCATGAATGACTGCAAGAAGTTCACAGTTGTAGATATCGTAATTCTGCTCAGCAGCAGAAAATATCTGGGAAAGATAAGAACAGGGGTGCCAATCCCTGTTCTTATCAGTTTGAAGGAGGATACCACCAGATGCATAAGCAGAAGCATTGGTGGCAATGGTGAAAGGACAGGCAAGATCTGGCATTTGCAATACCAGCTGGAAGAGAAAGATAGCCTTGAGGGAATCAAAGGCTTTTTGGGCAGCGGAGGACCAAGACTGTTACAGTGTTGATCTCTAAATGACCTGTCCTAACCCTAAATGATCTGCCTTGAGAGGGTGCATTAGTCTTATTGTCAGATTTGGTTGGAATAGAGTAAAGAGTGGTGTGGTGAACTCAGGGTAGCAAGGCCTGAGGAGCCATAGCACAAGTTAGGAGGTAATGCCTATATTAAGTGGCACTAGACAATGTACAAGATAACAAGTGGTTAAGGCTGGGAAGCCAAAACCAAGAAACTACTCAACTATTTATACTAAGTTCAAGTGTGCACAGACCATCTCCAGGGCATAGGGAACTACTAAATAAGGAGGTAGGGCATAGGGTGTGCTTACTGAGAATATGACCAATGGGCCATGTGGATGTGGTGTATAGAATGGAGAGGCTATGTAAAATGGAAGATAAGGGTCTAGAGTAAGCAGAGATTAAACCATATCCTCAGCCATGAGGCCAAGGAGATCCCATCTGAATCTCTGCCACAGATCAGATCCATCAATCTAGATCAGATGTCATCTAGATCCAATTGGAAGATACCTTCATCTGAGATACTAGATCCAACTCTATAAGCTGTGCCCAAACTCAAGGGAAAACTCTGAAGAAACAACTCAACCATATCCTAGGGTTTATCCTTGTTTGGCAATAAAGTCTCACAGTCACATGCTTGTCATGTGACTCTTGTGCTTCTGAATGTTATATTTATAACAAAGACCATGCCATAGATTTCTTGGTGAGATCAAGAAGGAGATGGGTGATAGTGGAGTAGTTAGGGATAAATCACCTATAAAAGTTAGCAAAGCCAAGGAAAGAATGAACATCCTTGACTTTAGAAGGAGTGGGCCACTGGGAGATACCAGCAAGTTTAACAGGGTCCATGGCAAGTTCACCAGGTCAAACAATTATCCCAAGATATTTGACTTGGGGAGTGGCAAAGGTGCATTTCTCCAATTTGAGGTGGAGATCAAGTTCCATCATTCATTGGAGGACATGGGATGTACATTTCTGATGGGTATCAGCATCAGGGGAGGAGATAAGGAGGTCGTCCATATAGATAATGAGCCATCCCTCAGTAATTATATCTCAGAATGAATCATTCATGAATCACTGGAAAGTGGTGGGTGAGTTATTCAAACCAAAGAACATCACTGTTGATTCAAAGAGCCCCTTATGTGTAATAAAGGTGGCTTTCCATTGATGTCTGTCTCAAATACAGACATTGTTATAGCCCCAGCAGACATCAAACTTAGTGAAAAGCTGAGTATCTTGGAGCTTATCAATGAGGTCAGAGATGAGGGGAAGCAGATAGGCATCTCAGACAGTATGTTCGTTAAGATACCTGTAATCCTGACAAGGGTGGAGTTTACCATTCTTTTTCTTGACAAAGAAGAAAGACAAGGCTTGAGGGGATTTCGAAGAATGGATCTTCCCAGCCCAAAGGTTCTCTTCAAGGAATGCTTCCATGGCCTGTTGCTCAGGAGAGGATAAGGGGTAGACCTTACTGATCTTTGGGATGAACATGTCTTTCAAATTAATCTCATGATTGTATGGGCAAGAGGGTGGAAGATGATCTAAGGTTTTCAAAGTATTGGAGAATACCAATGAAAACTGAGAGTATTTGAGGGGAAGGGTTGTCTTGGGTTTGGCCTTTTCAGCCTCAATGGCAAGCTTGGTGAATGTGGTAAGCTGAGTGACAGTGACCTTGGGGAGGTAGGAGGAGCAGCAATCTAAGATCCTGATGGAGTGGCAGTCATAGAGTGAGTCATTGATTGACTGCTCCAAAGTGACATAGTCCAGATAGCAGACCAGGAGTTCATCATGTGGGATAATGATATCCTCAAGGAGTCCATCAAACTGAGGTTTGTGGATGGAGTTGACGCAATAGGTGACATCAGCAGAGGGGGAATCTGGGATGGTGAGCATGTTTGCCATCCAGTCAATGGTGGGGTTCATGGTTCAGAGCCACAGATATCCTAGGATAATATTCTCCTTCCCACATGCAATGACATAGCAGGAAACCAGGAAAACAGATTGTTTGAAGTGAAGGAGAAGGTCACAAGTTCAGGTGATCTTGCCCTTCTTGTTTTCAGAGTGGTTGACATACTGAATGACGATCAGTTCATCAAGCTTCTTGGTGGGAAACTGATTCTTCTTGATGAAGTCCCAGTTGATACAGTTGATTTGTGCTCTGCTATTGATGAGAGCATGAGTAGCTATGACTTTCTTGGCATGAGAGGGGGAGGAGACTTGAATCACAATCTTCATAGATTTCTTAGAGGTGGATACAAGTACAGGTGTGCAAGAGAATGAGGGAGTATCTTGCATAGGGGAGGTACTCTGTTTTAAAAACCCTGCCTTTCCATCTTCTTTTTTTGCTCTTTCTTTACTACTACTCTTGCTACCCCATCATCAGATTCATCATCACTAACCTCCTTGATCTTCATTGTCAGTTCTTTGGCAGAAACTGTTTTGACATGAGGGGTGTCCTTGGTGGTGGAAGAGGGAGAAGAAGTGGGGAAATTCAGGCAGGCTGTGTTTATATGACTGGATTTCCAGCATCTGAAGCAAAGTCAGTTTTTGATGCAGAAGGACCTACCTGCTTCAGTCAGGCATCCTTTCTTTATGGCATTGATGTTCATTGTATTTGGATCTTTTTCTGTCTTGGATATAGCAGGGGGTATGGGAGTCCAGGCAAATGTGTGATGATTCTTTTGCCATTGTTCTATAGAGTGGGCATGCTCCATAGTTCCTTGAAAGTGAGCAGCTTTAGTGTATCACTCAGTAATAGTAGAGGGGATTGTATCCAGGTTATGGATATGATGGGAGAGGTAGGATGTGAGTCCTGTTTTGAAATAGCCAATGAGGATGTTGTCATCAGTGATTTTAGCTGTAATGATGCAGTTTTGAAACTCAGCAGTGTATTCAGCAAGAGAAGGCATCCATTCACCTTTCTTTCCTTGCTTCATCTGTGTGTTGGCTAGCCAGTGAATGGCAACATTAACTGTATCCTGTTGTTGGAAGACTTTCAGGAATGCAGAGGTGAAATGGGAAAACTTTCCCATGGTGATGATCATTCCAGAGATACATTTCTTCTGGTATGTTGCAGCCCACAACAGTGCTGGCCCTTTGGTTATGAACAAAAGGCAAATGCAATCTTCTTTTCATTAGAGTTATAGACTGTGCTGTTAACAAAGAGGTAGAACTGGACTGTGTCCAGCCAGTTCTCAGCCTTGGATTGGTCACCATCAAAGTGCTCAGGGGCACCAAGATGAAGTTCCATTGACTTGGTGGTAGAAGTGGAGGAGCCAGACATGGCAGTGGATGGAGAGGGTTGGGGTTGAGGAAGGGTAAATGCAGGTCAGTGTTGGACAGGAGTGGGAGATGGTGGAGTCTGGGCTTGGGGAATCTGCAAGGAAGAGGAGAGTTCATGAGCAAGGTCATGGTCTTCTTGTATTTCTTCTTAAGAGGGGACAAGGATGTCCATGAGTGTGTTTTCTGGTGTGGAAGGGTGATTCAGAGAAGAGGGATTCTCAGGTTCTGAAGTGGACTTGAGAGGATCTGAGGTAGAGGCATGAGGCTCACCCCAGAAAGAGTCAAATAGTGAGGGTTGTTTGGGCAGAATGGTGGGAGCAGACTATAGCAATGATAGCCACAAGTAGAATACACTACTTTTTTTGTTATGCTAGGCCTGGGTAGGGACAGGCATAGACCTTGCTGTGGATAAAGAGGATGAAGTGAACCAAAGGTAAGCTTTAAGACAAGTGGAAGGTAACAAATGAAGTGTTGCACCTTAGTGGTACCAGCTACACTCCCAGGGGTGTGCTGAGATCAGATGCTGATGATCCTCTGGTTTAGTGCCAGGACACAAGCAGTGGATTCCAAGTACATAGGTACAAGAAGTAGTGAAGATGTGAGGACTGTGAAGTGATTGCAAGGTAGAAGTAGCATAAGGAGGAGAGGACAGGAAGTATGCTACTTTATAATACAGTTAATAGAGTTGAAGTGGAGATAGAATGAGTAATCATGCTGATGAATGATAAGTAAGGTATCCATGTAGAAACAGATGGAAAGAGATGGAATGATTATAAGTCAGCTGATTTAAGAGATAGAAGGCCCAGGCAAAGGGCATAACAAGAGAGTGGTCTAGACAAGGCTAGAGCATGAGAAGAGCAGAATCTATAGTGGAAAGTGAACAAGAGAGCACTCAAGGTGCAAGAAGGGCAGAAGCTATGATGAGAGAAGAAGGGAAAAGAGGAAGAAAAAGAGGAAACATAACAACAACAATGGCCTTCATCAATTGACCAAGGCTTCTGCTTTTGCAACATTCTCTTCTTGACCTCATCATATAGCTGTTTTCCCTCCCTTCTCACAGGCAATAGCATGCCTTTGGAGTGACATTCCAGGGATAGGGACAGTGAAACAATAAGTGTCACCTACTCTCTCTATTGGTCCTTATAGCACTAGTGCCCCTTTCCTCTTGCAGGTGACAATCCACCTTTGGAGTAATAGCCCAGGAACAGAGATAGTGCTCAATCTCTCCTTCTAGTGGTTTTGACATCTTCTTCATGTTATCCTTCATGGATTCCCACTATCTCTCTCTTCTCTACTCCTGCCTCACTTGGCAATCTCACTGGCTCTCAGACTTCCCTCTTTAACCCTTTCACTCATGCATTGTCACTCCTTCTATAACTTCCTTCACTTCTAAGGTTTCTGCCACTCTTAGGAATTATACTGCCACCCTCCTGTGGCTTTATCATGCTTCTGTGGCTGTGCCACCCCCTCTGTGTTTATACCCCTTCACTACCACCCACTGGCCAACATCACTGGCTCTTCTGGGCCCTCTTATGCCACCTTTTAGGGTGTCATGGGTCTTTCACCCCTAGCAGGAGGGTAGTGTTATATTTCCTCTTTTTCCTTTCTCTTATTCCTTGATAATCCTCTTCTTCTCATGCACCCTAGGTGCCTCCTTGTTTATCTTTCTTCATAGATTCATTCTTCTTGCATTCTGGCCTTATCCAAACTGCTCTTTTGTTAGACCCTTTGCCCAGGTCTTCTTATCTCTTACTCAGCTGACTCCTAATCACCCTATCTCTTCCCATCCATTTCTCATGGATACCTTACTTACTATTTGTCAACCTGATTACTTAGTGGTTCCCTACTTGAACTACTATTAACTGTACTATAAAGTAGTGTACTTCTAGTTCCCTCTCTCCTTATACTACTTCTACCTTGTGACCACTTCACAGTCTTTGCATCTTCACTTGTCCTTGTACCTATGTACTTGGAATCCACTGTTTGTGTCCTGGCACTTAACCAGAGGATTATCAGCATCTGATCTTGGCACACCCCTGGGAGTGTAGCTGGTATCACTGAGGCACAACACTTTGTTTGTCACCTCCCACTCATCTTGAAGCTTACTTTCAGTTTGCTTCTTCCACTTCATCCACAGCAAGGTCTATGCTGTCCCTATCCAGGCCTAGCATAACACTATTTCTTCATGAAGGAAGGCATGGAGAAAGTCAAGGTCAATGGCATATTCCCAAGCTTGGGTAGAGGTGAGATTGCATTCTGGGTGCATGGAGATGTTTGGATGGTAGCCCTTGTTAGTGAAGAAAGGGGAAACACCTGTGATAGCATTAGAGGCATTGTTATAAGTGAACTCCATGAGGGGCAGGAGTTTGGACCAGTTGTCCTGCTGATAGTTGCAATAAATGCATAGATACTACTCCAGGGTTTGGTTTATTCACTCAGTTTGACCATCACCCTTCAGATGATACCCAGAGGTGAAGTGGAGCCAGATATTGAGGGCTTGACCCAGGGAACAGAAGAAATGGGAAATGAACTCGGAACCTTGATTGGAGGTGATGTGGGAGGGAACTCCATGTTTGGAGAACACATGGAGTAAGAAGAGTTTAGCAAGCTCTGGGGAGGTCACCTTGTTATCTGTAGAGATGAAGATGCACTGCTTTAATAGATGATCTACAACAACAAGAATGGCAGAGTGACTGGAGAAAGCCAGGAGCTGTTTGATGAAATCCATAGAGATGAAATTCCACAGCTTTTCTGGAATGGGGAGCTGCTTGAGGAAACCATAGGGTTTGTGACAGGGTACCTTGGCATGGGTGCAAGCTGTACATGAAGAACTGTATTCCTTGACAAATGCTCAAATGCCAGGCCAGGTATACTTTCAGCAAATGAGCTCCAGTGTCCAATTCTGACCGAAGTGTCCAGATAAGGGGTGGTCATGCTTGTAGCAGAGGACCCAGAGGTGAAGGTCAGAAGCATTGGGGACATAGATGCAGTTATCCAGATGCAATAAACCTTTTGGGTCTCTAGACCAACAAGAGTCAGACAAGAGGGTACTGGAAAAGTGGGTAGAGGTGGTGGAGTCAGAAGAGAGTGCCAAGATGATGTTATGATGGAGGGTTTCAAGGTCAAAGAGGAATGTGGACCAGAATATCAGAGATGCTAGGGAGGAAGCCTGGAGGGATGTAGCAAGTTGCTTCTGCATGAACACAGGCTGGAAGTTATGTGAATTGACAAGGGCATAGTCACTATTTCCCTCCCAGGGATAGACATCCCATCATCTAGTTAAAGCATCAGGTTTAGCACCTAAACAACCAGGGCAAAAATGAATAATCAGATTGAACTAAGATAGAAACTCTGATTACCAGGCTTGCCAGCAGGTCAGAAGTTTAGATATAGCAAAATATTCCAGGTTCTTGTGATTAGTAATAACATCCACTGGAGAACCAGAACCCTCAAGATAATGATGCCAGGTCTTGAATGCAGTGAAAATAGCAAGGAGCTCCTTATTATGGGTATCATAGTTGAGTTCTGGCACAGTGAGCATACATGAATAGAAAGTGACAGGGCAGACCTTATTGTCTGGGCACTGGAGTGAGAGGATGCTGGCAATTGCATAGTTAGAGGTATTAGTCTCAACAATGAGAGGAGCATCAGGAATCCAATGGGTTAGAATAGAAGCAGAAGTAAAAGCATCCTTGAGGTACTGGAAAGCAGCATGACAAGAAGTGTTGAAATCCCAATGAGTAGACTTGCAGGTGAGGTGAGTCAGGGAAATGATGATATTGGAGTAGCCTCAGATGAAGCAGCAATAGAAGTTAGCAAAACTGAGGAAGAACTGGATATCCTGAATCTTGTGAGGCTCAGGTCAATTCAGAATGGATTGAACCTTTTCAGGGAATATCATGAGCCCAGAAGAAGAGAGCAGGTATCCAAGATACTCAGTGAAATTGGTATAGAATTCACATTTCTCAGGTTTGGCAAAGAGGCTGTGCTTCCGGAGGCAGCAGAGGACTTCTCAGACATGCTCAGTATGAGATATCCAGTCAGCAGAGAAAATTAGAATATCATTCAAATAAACAATCACTGAAACATCAAGAAAATCAGTGAAGATAGAATTGACAAACTGCTGGAAAGCCGCAGGGGCATTGGTGAGCCCAAATGGCATGACAAGCCACTTGTAGGAGCCATAGCACATATGGAAGGAGGTTTTTCACTTATTGCCCTCAGCAATGTGAACTAAATAGTAAGCATGCCTAAGGTTGAGTTTGATATAGATGGTTGTGCAGCTCAGAGTGTCAAGGAGATTGGAGATGTGCAGAAGGGGATAGTAGTCTTTCTTTGTATTAAAACTTTCCATCCCACTAAAAGGAAACTGTTAAAACTATATCAAGATGAGTATACTTTTAACCAGTTTCTTTCTTTTTAAAATGAAACCCTTGATGCTGGAGGAAGATCAGAACTCCAGGGGCTCCAAAGAGCTCCAGGAAAATCTAGGAAGGGTTTCAATGGTCAAATGGAACTCAGCTTTACCTTATGTGGTGCACCCTTGCACTTCTCTGTTGTTCCAATTTACATAGATGTCAGGGTGAGTAATACAGCTGTCTCTATGCTCAATAGGAGGGACAGGCAGGACAAGGAGAGTCAAGTCTAGTCATGGGGGTGAGGCTTTACAACTCTTTCAAGGATATCATATAGTCTCAGAGGTACTCTGGAGTAACCTGGAGGGTCAGAGTGAGCCCAAGGGCTCAAGCAGAGTGAGGACAATGACAAGAGGGTTTTCTGGTGTTTTTGTTGATATTCGTACTGAGGTACAAGATACAGAACTATCTAGAAGTATAATGAAATGAGACAGGTGCAAACTCAGAAGCAAAGCAGATGTCTAGATATCTAGGAAACAAATGGAGATGTCAGGGAGACAATGTCCAATCATGTCAGACTAAAACTGAAGGGTGACAGGATGAAACAGGGGAGAGCAAGGAACAGGAATAGAACAGGAATAGTAACAATGATGGTAATGGTAACTGACCAGGAATGATAATGGAGTTATATCAGGACAGTCCAGAGATGACAAAGGGGAACTAGGGTAGTACTTAACTGAAGCAGAGATAGACTGGAAGCAGAATGGGGCAGAGTGGGAGCAGAAGCCCAGGGAAGCATATAATGCTGAGGGGCAGGAAGTGTACATGTGTAGCTAGGGAAGACTGGAATGGTGATGAAGGACCAGAGTTGCCTGGTGGGAAGTCAGAGGGCTGGAGTAGCTTACTAGGTACAAAGACCAATTGTAAGCTGGGTTGAAATGGGGTCAGAATTCAGGTTGGAGGTCCAGGATATGACACTTTGTAATCTTGTTGAGTCCTTGGAAATCTACACACAACTGGAGGGATCTGTCCTTCTTCTGGATAAAGAGGACAGGGGCAGCATGAGCAGATATGGAGGGTTGGACAAAACCAGTAGCAAGATGTTTGTCTAGGAAAGTCCTGAGTGCTTCAAGCTCAGAGGGTAACAGGGAATAGGTGGTATCAACAGGCAGTAAGGTGCCTTCTTCCAGATCAATCTTCAGGTCAAACTTGCAATGAGAAACAAGAGTAGACACCTTGCTTTTGCTAAACACATCAGCAAAGTTGTGGTATTCCTGAGGAATGCTGGAAAGATCAGCTGGAGGAGGGGCAATGGAAGTGGAATGGAGATAACTCTCCAGAGATCAGAGCTGCAGATAGAATGGGACTGAGCCATCAAGGCTACAGGTACATGTGAATACTGATGAGCTGAGTAGCTCAATCAACAGAGGTTTGGGGTCAGAGAAACATGGTGAATCAGGTTTGGAGTTAGCTTGGGTCAGAGAAACCAGAGGCTGCAGAGGTGAGCTTGGGGGTGTTGGCATGTTTGATTCAGATAATTAGAATGAGATATGACTTAATACCCAGTCAATCAACAGATTGTAGCAGGCAAGCCAGTTGTGTCCTAGAACAAGAGAACTAGATCCATCCAACAGAGTGATATAGAAAGTCATCAGAGTGATATCACCAGTTTCAAAACAAACAGAAAGATCAATGGCATTCATAATCATAGAATTGGAAGAGCCATCAAAAAGTCAGAGCTGCAACAGAGGAACAGAATAAGTCAGAAGATTGTAAGTACTGACTAACTTGATGTCTACAAAGCAATCTGAAGAACCAGAGTCAATCAGGGTGGAAAACAGAGGAATTTCTTGTGAAACAAGGGTGACAAGAGGCATAAGTAAAGCATTATCTAAAAGAATGGACATGTTAAGTCTAACCTCTAGTAAAGCATGGGAAGGATCAATGCAACCTCCAGCCCATGTGGAGTCACAGAGGCTGCAGACTATTTTTTTGCCTTTGAGACAGAGGCCTCCAGTTTGGTTTCTGGAGCAGAGGTTTTGGCAGCACAAGCTTTGGCCATCTTAGAGGAAGACTTGGGGCAGTTCTTTGCTATATGCCCCACAATACCACAGAACAAACAGAGGTGATTCTCCAGTTGATGCTTGCATTCTTTGATAGTGAGCTTATTATCCTTACCAAGCTTGGGTAATAAGTCCTGTTTCTAGGGAACAGTCAAATTGAAGGAGTCAAAGGAAGTAGCTGACTTGTTCCTTGATTCATTAGGGCCAGAGGTCGAAGCAGAGGATACAGTGGGTTTATCAGAGGACTTGGATGGATGAGATAACTTTCCTTGTCAGCTGATTTCAGATTTGCACTCCCAGTAATGAGCATCAATGGTCTGAGCCAGCTGGCACAGCTCAATGAGTGTTGGTGGCTTGCCAACATGGGAAAGGTCATCTTTGATGCAGTCTGGAAGATCATTATAGAAATAGTGGCAGAGGGCACCTTCTTCATAACCCTGGACTTGAGATGCAATTCTGTTAAACTCAACTACATATTTGTTGATTTGTTGACCATCCTTCATAGTCAACTGGTCTAGCTGATGCTCTGCATCTCCAACTGGGTCATGGGGTCTGAAGTTGGTCTGGAGTTCCTAAATGAACTCCTTATAATTGTCCATCCACAAGGGGCAGAAGTTAGGGTCTTTGGTAAGGAGGTGGTCAGGCTCAAATCATTCCAATGCCATGCCCTTAAGGTAGGACTGAGCATAAGTGACCTTGGCTCAGTCATTGGCAAAGGCTTTGGGATGATCCTGGAAATTTAATTCATATTGCACCAGAAAAATGTGAAGCTTCTAGGGATCAGTTCTGTTAAACTGGTCCAGTTCCCATACTTTGGTATGCTGTGATGTTTCAGGGGTACAATGGGAAGAGCAAGCTAATCCACAAATGGCACTAGTGAGATTGGTGATAGTGTCATGGTGAATGGGAATAGGTTCCAGATCTGGAAAAGATTTAGGATCATCCTTCAGAATATCAGAATATCCATCAGAGGGGTCATCTCCAGGTTCATCTGGTACTCCTGGCTGGACACCATGGTTGTCAGGGGTGTGTGGAGGTTGAGGAACCTTGAAACCATCAAGGGCTTCATCAACTGGAGCACTAGGTGTGAACAAGTGGGAGGGAGCAGGAGCCTGTAAGGCCAAGCCTGGTATGCAGTGGGCAGAGAAACTCTTGAACTGATCTAGGACAGTGTGAGAGCAAGCTCTGGTTACATGGATAGACATGATAGCAGTACCAGCACAAGCAGGAATTTGAATATACTGTTATAAACATTGTGACATACTCCAGAGTAGATGGGGCTTGGCTTCACCTTATGTGGTGTGCCCTTATGCTAGTACTGAATGCCCTGATTTATGAAGGAGTCAGAAACTATTGGAGGTTTGAGATAGGCCATAGGGCTTTTCCCAACAAGAGGTACAATGTCAAGTTGTGGAGTAAGTTGAGGGACTTAGAGTAGGGTATAACATCAAGTCATGAGGCAGGAGGAATCTGAGGGGATCATAACATCATATTATGGTTGATATTCAAACTGAAGTACAAGATACAGAGCTACAGTACTTATACCTCAGGGAGGCAGATTATCTAAGGAGGGAATGGAGATATGAAAGGAGTTGTCTCATAAGTGAAGCAGGTGCCAATGCATCCTGGATACAAATGGAGATGTCAGAGAAGACAATGTTGAATAATGTCAAACTGAAACTAAATGATAACAGGGAGAAGCATGGCACAAAGAAACAGGAACAGAAAGTGAGGTCAGAGGAACTATGAAGTTGTATCAGAATAGTATGGAGTTAGCATAGGTAAAGTTGAAACCAATTATTATGTGGAAAAGACAGAGGTAAAGGGAACTAGAAAATATGCAGCTTAAAGTGTGAAAGCAACCAGAGTTGCACCAGAGACATAGCAGAGTTGAACTGTTGACATGGGATGTGACAGAAAGACTCTATCAGAGATAAGTCTCATGAATGAGGAGTAGGTGACAAATAGGGTATTGTGCCTCAGGGTACTGGCTACAAACATGGGATTGTGTTAAAGTTAGATGCTAGGACAACTTGCTTTAGACTGGAGATTGCCAGGTCATAATCAAGGGTAAATTCCAAGTACTAAGTATAAGGACAAGAAGTATGCAAGAACCATAAGGTAAGTTGCAAGGTAGAAGTAGTGTAAAGAGAGGGGAAAACTAGAAGCATGCTACTTTATAGTACAACTAATAAGGTTCAAGTGGAGATAGTTATCATAATCATGCTAGTAAATGGTAAGTAATATATCTGTGTGGAAACAGATGAAAAGACATGGAATGATTATGAGTCAGCTGATTAAGAGATAAAACATCTGGGCAAAGGATGTAACAAAAGAGCAGCCTAGACTGGGCTAGGGCACAAGAAGAGCAGAATCTATTGTGAAAAGTGAACAAGAAAGCACTGGAGGTGCATGAAAAGCAGAAGCTAAAAGATAAGACAAAGAAGGAGTAAAAGGAAAAAAGGAATCATAACAATATGAGGTTGGACTCTGGCAATATGATTCAGCTTCTAGTTGAAGAACTTTCCAAGATGGCAGGATCAAAAAAGATAGCAAACCCAGGGAAATGGAGTGGTGAGAAAAAGAAGTGAAGGAAGTGGTATGCATTACTGTCTGTTTGGATTGATGAACAGAAGTGGCTTAACAACCAAGAATTAACAGCAGCTGTCTTGTTAAGGTTAGAAAGGAGGGCAGAAGGTGTTATGGTGTTGGATATTGTATGACTCTTTCTAACCCTAACTATCTGCCTTGAGAGAATGTGAGTAGCTTCATTGTTGAATTCAGATTGAATAAAAGAAAGGTGAATGGTGAATACTCAGGGTAGCAGGGCCTGAGGAGCTATTGCACAATATTGTCAGAGAAAGCCCTTGAATTGAAAGAACTAACTAGAACTAGTAGTAGTATAATAACAAAGTGGTCAAAGCTAAGGGCTAAGTACTGTATCTCACTGAGTATTTATACCTATCCTGCTAGTGCATGGACCATTCCTGGGGCATAGGGAAATACTAAATATAGTAACTGGGCATAGGGCATGCTGACTGAGAATATAACCAAGTGACCATGCAAATAAGGAGTATATTAGAAAGAAACTATGTAGAATGAAAGTCAGAGTTCAGGGTAAGCAGATATTAAACCATACCCTCTGTTACAGTGTTAATCTCTAAACAACTTATCCTAACTCTGAATGGTCTGCCTTGAGAGGGTACATTAGTTTCAGTGTCAGATTTGGATTGAATAGAAAAAGGGCAGTGTGGACTCAGGGTAGCAAGGCCTGAGGAGCCATCACACTAGTCACCATAGAAATGGCCTATATTGCAAGGCACAATCTAGAAGATATGATGTACAAGATAACAAGTGGTTAAGGCTAGGAAGCCTTAACACAGAACTATAAGCTACTTATACTACTTTAGGATGCACACAGACCACCTAGTGAATCCAGCACAATATCTAAATAGGAAATAGAGCATAGGGCAAGGGTAAAGGGTATGACTAATGGCCATATAGTAAAGGGGTGTAGAATAAAGAGGCTATGTAGAATGGAAGGGAAGAGTTCAGGGTCAGTGGAGATTAAACCATATCCTTAGTCATAAGGCCAAGGAGATCCCATCTAGAGATCTGCCATGATTGCATCTGACCCTCATCTGAATTGAGATCAGATTTATCAGAGATACAGATTGGGAGATTGATTTGTCATCTGAAATACTAGATTCAATTATAAGTATTACTCAAACCCAAGAGGAACTTTGAATAAACAACTTAACCATATCCTATGGTTTGTCCTTGTTTAACATAGAAATCTCATGGTCATGTGCTTATCATGTGACTCTTCTGCTAGCAAACTGTTTGTTTATAATACCCCTAGCCATGAGACTGAGAAGATCCCATTTAGAGATTTGCTATGATTGCATCTGACTCTCATATGGATTAAGATCAGATTTATCAGAGATATAGATCAGGAGATCAATCTGTTATCTAAGATACTAGATCTAACCATAAGCATTGCCCAAACTCAAGAAGAACTCTGAATAGATAACTTAACCATATCCTAGGGTTTATCCTTGTTTAGCAATAAAGTCTCATGGTCACATGCTTGTCATGTGATGCTTCTGCTAGCAAACTGTTCATTTGTAACAGAAGAATTTGCCCAAATTACTTTGGAAAGGTTTAGTAATGCTAAAATGGAGTATTAGCTAAATAAAAAAGAAATAAGGGAGATAATGGGGCTGGCAGCATGGCCAAATTTTACAGGGATCACTATTGAGCTTCAAAATTACTTTCACATTGACAAACTCACTCATAAAGCCCTGAAGAAGCTGAAAGGGTTGAAACATACCTCTTTCATAGACAAATATCTCCAGGATTTTGAGGTACTGAGAAGAAATGCAGAAATAAGTAATGACCACACTTTAAAGCTCATAAGAAAGCAGGTCCAATATAGGGTATATCAACAGGCCTGCATGCAGGGTATAAAAGAAGATTACATCTTATTTCAGGAACAGTGCAGAATGATTGGTCATGCCTTCAAATACATGGCCATTGAAAGATTGGCATCAAGGTTTACCCCATGATATCCTTCTCCTCATTATCCTTCCTTTAATTTCCAGTCTCATTATACTCCACCTTGACCTAATCAGCCCAGATTTACTGCAACAGGTATTCAACCAGGGCATGGTACACCTATAAAGATAGATCATTAGATGACAATGCAGATTCACACCTGCTTCAAGTGCAGAAAACTGGGCAACATAGCTAGAAACTGTAGAGGCAAGTTTAACCCTGCAGCACCAAGACCATTAAACAACTTTGGCAAAGGATCCCAGCATCAGGGTTAATAGCAGATGCAACAAGAATCACAGGCACAATATGTGCAGCCTGTGAGATTCTCTGAATTTTCCCCTCCTGATGCAAATGGCTGGTAAATAGCAGAACCAGTGTTAATTGGGCCAGTATATAATATGGCAGATGCTCAATGTTTTCATGAGATTCCTGCAGCATCATGAAGTACAATGGAGGAGGCTAGAGCCTATTTCCAGAATATGTTCAAACTAGAGCAGAAGCAAAAAGAGGTGCAGGAAAAAGCCTGAGGGAGTCAGCAAGGCTAGTGGCTAAACTCCTAGTATGTAATCTGTCTTTATTTTCTTCATTATTCTATTCTAGTAGTATAAAATGGAAGCAAGGTTCTTTCTCTGTGACAGTATCTTGATTGAGTGTGGCTCCAGAGATTGGATGCTTAATTCCATCAGAAGATATTAATGGACACTTATTTGCTATAGGAAGTGAAGAATGACAAGATCTAGCCAAATTATTTAATCAAAAGAAACAAGATGAACTTGATGTAAGTGTAAAAATAGATGGAGAAGTCAGAGGAAAAAATGGTTTGAAAATGGAGTTGTATGAACTAACCTTTGCAATTGTGGATTCAGAAGCATTGGTAACATTCATTGACCAGAAATTTGTTTGGAAACATGGTTTGTATGAAAAAGATATGTCTAAACCCTTAACAGTGTATAATGCAGATGGAATGGAGAGTAATATTGGAAAAATTGCTCACTATGTAATTATTTATATAGCCATCAAAGGAAAAGACAGTTAATGGCATCAAGAACAAATTAATGCCTATGTTTCAAGTCTAGAAACCTTGAATCACCTTATTGGATATGACTGATTCACTTGTTATAATCCAGAAATAGATTGGGTAAAGAAAATGATTAACTTTCCCAGATGGATGGCAAACTGTGATACCCATTTAATGTCAAGAAGGGTAATGAAAGAAGAAAGTGCTCAATTAAAAAAGAAGTTATCACAAGAATTATGGGAATTTTTACCAGTTTTTTCCCAGCATGAATCTGTTGTAAACTTGACCAGCATGCTTTAGCATTCCATTTATGGTAATAGTTACATAAGCATAGAGTGTACACTTTATACCATTTTCTAGTTTATGTTCCTCAGTAGCTTGACATCTACTGAGAATAAGCCCTATTTTTATAGGCATTTACTACTATACTAACCTACCTTAGTTTTTATAGGTAGTACTTCTAATATGAGTAGCTTGACATTTACTGAGGTTCTCATAGGTTATTATAATTCCACTTAGCTCTGCACAACACTCTTTTTCAACAGAATCAGAGTACATGCCAACCAGAAAACCATGGGATTATGCAGTAGAGTTAAAGGAAAACTTTATCCCTAAAAAAGGTTGTATAATTCCCTTATCTAACAAAGAAATGAAAGAAGTTAGGGAATTTGTTGATAAAGAGATGAAAAAAGAATATATTAGATCCTCCAAGTCTCCTCAAACATCACTAGTCTTTTTTATTAGCAAGAAAGATGGTGGAAAATAGATGGTAATCAATTATAGACACTTAAATGAGTATACCATTAAGAACAATTATCCTCTGCCATTGATTTCAACACTAATCAATAGGCTTAATGGGGCAGATATGTTTACCACATTAGATCTGTGTTGGAGATACAACAATATCTGAATAAAGAAAGGCAATGAATGGAAAGGAGCATTTACAATACCAATTAGCACTTTTAAACCCTTGGTTATGTACTTTGGTATATGTAATTTGCCAAGTATATTCCAAGTCATGGTAAATGATATTTTCCATGATATGTGGAAACATGTGATCATTTACATTGATGACATCATGATATTTACTAAAAATAAAAATTATAACCAGTATTTGGAAATTGTTGCAGAGGTTTTAGATTGTCTTTATGATCATGACTTATTTTTCAAACCATCAAATTGTTACTTTTCCCAAGAAACTGTAGATTATCTAGAAATGGTGATATCAAAAAAGGGGGTACAAATGCAGCTCAACAAGACCAGCACTGTTTGCAATTGGCCCATTCCAAAGACTATCAAGCAGATTCAAGCCTTTCTTGGTTTAGCCAACTATTATAGGTAATTTGTTCCAAACTTCACAAATATTGCTAGGCCCCTTAACTCTCTAACCAAGAAAGATGTCAAATTTGAATGAACATTAGCTTGCATGGCTGCATTTGTCCAATTAAAAGAAATCCTTACATTCAAACCTCTCCTTTGTTACTCCAACTTCTCTAAACCCATTTGCCTTGAAACAGATGCATCAGATGTTGCCATTGGTGTAGTACTATCATATCAACAAGAAAATGGACTTTGGCAACCAGCTGCATACATTTCTCACTTTTTAAATGCAGTCAAATTAAACTATCCCATATATGACAAAAAGTTACTAGCTATTATTCATGCTCTCCACAACTGGTAACATTATTTAATAGGTCATGATTCTTTTAAGATCTGGACAGATTACAAGAATCTTGAATATTGGAAATTGTTATGGTAACAATGTGGCACACTGTGCAGATGAGCCTAAACCTAATCTGATGTGGACCTTGGGGTTGTGCTGGTGTCAATGTTGGTGTTGATATAGAAAAATAAGATGGTAGAATGATATATGCCTGACCCTAGATATAGTGCAGGACTTGGAAAGGGAGAATACTCAGGGTAGCTAGGCCTGAGGAGTGAAGTCCAAACACTAGCTTGTCTATTGAAATGCCCAGATGGCTAAACAAACAAGTGCTCAAAGCTGGGGAGCTAAGAGCTACATAAACAGCCTATTTATACTATCTAGAGTGGTGCACAGACCACCAAGTGTGTCTGGGATAAATACTAATATGGAAACTGGGCATAGGGTGAGGGTAGAGGGTATGACTAAGTGGCCATGCATATCAAGGGTCTAAATGGAAGAGAAGTACAAGAATGGAAAGAAAGACTTTAGGGTTAATGGATATAAAGATAGCACCTTAGCCTTGAGGCCAAGGAGATCCCATCTGGATCTCTGCCACAGATCAGATCCATCAATCTAGATCTAGATCCAAGATCCAAGATCAGATGTCATCTAGATTAGATCAGGAGATACCATTATCTAAGATCTGCTACTAATTCTGTGCTAATCCTTTAGTCAAGATAAACTCTGAATAATACTAACCATAGCCTAGGATTTGGCTCAATCTGGCATAGGAGTCTCATGGTCACATGATGGTCATGTGACTCTTGTGCATCTGAACTGTTCATTTATAACACTATTCCCTCTTCAGGGTAAAACTCCAGATTATCTAAATTGTAAATGAGCTCTTAACTAGGTGTAAACACCAACCCATCATCAGTTCTGGCCTTGTCCTGTATGATAAATAACTCTGAGACTCTGATAAAAAGAAAGAAAAAAGAAAAAGAAATGCATAGCTCTAAATGAAAAATTGTCACAAAAATTATTCCTTGAAATTGACTCAGTTCCTTTATCATAATTTCCTTGTAGTTCCAACTATGTCTCCACTCCTATTATCCCCTCTTCAGGTTTCAGCATCCTAATAAAACTCCAAAATAATTGACAGAAGAGTGAGGTGAGGTGAAAAAACCTATCAGAAAAAATTGCACTATTTTAACAAAATCACCAAATCTTTTCCTTGAAACAATCTTGTGAACTCTGAAATCTAAACTCAATATTTGCTGAAAAAGTGAAGAAAGTTGACACAATCAGGACACAGAAATGCATCCTGAAGGAGAGAACCCTTATGCTGTTTGCATTGCATTTTAAGAATTAACCCAAGCATGGTTTTATCTGCTTGATTGACCCATTGCTTTAGCTTGACAACTTTCTCTGTGAATGAGAGCTGTGGGGGTATGGGGGGCAGACTATCTGAAAGGGGAATCTCTGATGGATCTACTGGCAAAACTGTTGAATCTTCCTCAACAGAAGAGTCCAGTAGTGGAACTCTACTTGCTTCTAAAGAATACTCTATCCCCTCTTCAGAAATAGCAACTATATCTTGAGTTTTGACTTGTGATATCTCTGAAACTAGACCAGCTTCCTTGTCTCCAGAAAATGACTCAGCTAATCTTTGTCATTCTACTTGTTGAAGTTGCAATAACTTCCTTTGTTATAAGATGAACTTTTCTTCTTCAGATACTATTGGCAAGAGAGCAGCTAATTCTGCTTCAGATTCCAATAGCATAACTCTGAATTGTTCATTCCATTCTTGATCTTCTATTGCCTGCTCCATAGTAGGAGTAAGATCTTGATTGAACAAATTCCTTGGTAAAATGCTTCCTTTCTCTAAAGAAGTAGACTATCCTTAATCATGGTGAACCTTCTCAAGATATTCTTGCATCTCTTGAGTTTCCTTCTTGATCTGCTCTTTGTTTTCTTCAAAGAATGGATTTCATTCCAAAAACTCTGATATAGGCAATTTTGGGGATGGAATCACCTTGTCTTCATCTTCCTCTTCAATTGTTTCTAACATGGTTGGATTGTGGGGAGGAGTATAGTGAATCCAATGAACCTTGAAAGGAGATTATGAACAGTTTAATGATGTGTCTAGGTCCTGAGTAGTTTTATAACATTCCAGTTTGTTCTCTGAACTTTCCTCTTGATTCTGAAGACTAAGAGCCTTCACTATCTGTAGATCCCATTTGAATCAACCACCAATTTCTTCATGATCAGTCCGATCCCATTGCAGATCATAGTCAAAAGAACCATAGACAGAATCTAGCTTTTTATCTGTGGAAAGGAAATCTTCATCTGTATAATCCTATGAATTTACAGGAAGCTCTGAATGTATGCTCTTGGGAGAATACAAAAGCTTCATAAACCTTGATTCTGGTAATAACAGACCAGACTATATATCCAGACTAATGGGCTCTAGATCTTCAGAAACTTGCACTTGCTTTCCTTTGCCTTTAGCCTTGTGCATTGTGATTACTGTTATGTTCTCGGTCTTCACACACAGACTGTGACTCTGTCCTGATGTTCAGGCCGGTGACTCCACGGTTGCGATAAGGCTGTTGTTCCTAACCCTAAAGTAGGGGCTGGCTTGATGCTATGGTCAACGTTGATGATGAATGAATGACAGCAATGATAAGGAGTGTTCAAGCCAGGAGTGATGGGTAGCGACTTGATTAGATGCTAGGTAAAGGCATACTAGGATACAAGTGCTCAAGACTGGGGGTCTTGAGTCTTTGGACACTACTGTATAAATACTAATCCCAAGTGCGCACAGACCAAGTCCAGGGCAAAGAGAATCTCTAAATAAGGGAATTGGGCATAGGGCGTGCTTACTGAGAATATGACTAAACGAGCCATGCGGAAGGGGGATGTCTAACATGAGGAGGTGGGAGAATGGAAGGGAAGGGATCTATATATAAATAGAAGTCAGGGTCAACGGAGATTAAACCATACCCTCGCCCATGAGGCCGAGGAGATCTCATCTAGAGATCTGCCACGATCAGATCTGACCCTCTTCTGGATCGAGATCAGATTCATCGGAGATCCGATCGGGAGATGCATCTATCATCTGAGATACTAGATCCAACCATAAGTGT
>JBBPKN010000617.1:0-33296 GCA_038089275.1 Pulveroboletus cf. rosaemariae
AACAGGGAAGAGCAAGGAATAGGAATGGAACAGGAATAGTAACAATGATGCTAACAGTAACTGACTGGGAACAGTAATGGAGTTATATCAGAATGGTCTGGAGATGATGAAGGGAAACTAGGGTAGTACCTAACTGAAGCAGAGATAGACTGGAAGTGGAATGGGGTGGAGTAGGAGTGGAAGTCTGGGGAAGTGTATAATGCTGCGGGATGGGAAGTGTACATGCATAGCTGGGGAAGACTGGAATGGTAATGGAGGGCCAGAGTTGCCTGAAGAGAAGTCAGAGGGCTGGAGTGGCTTACTAGGTGTGAAGACCAATTGTAAGCCAGGTTGGAATGGGGTTGGAATTTGGGTTGGAGGTCTGGGATATGACACAACCACTGAACTTCTGGATTGTGTCTGCTCCACCCCTCTGGCTTCTCCTCCTGTGTCTCAGGTCCCAGATCCCTGTCCTCCTAATGATCATGTAGCATTTCTCCAATCCAAAACCTTACAGCTGGCTAATCTCCTCCTTGTATGCTTCAGATGTTTGGCCCACATTAGGCCCACCCCATCAAGAGGACAAGGAGCTAGTTGTTCATTAGACCAGTATTGAAGCTCATCAAATAAGGACATCAGAAATGGAATATGTCTTTGATATTTCTGCCCCTACCTGCTTTAGCAGAATCTCACCCAACTCTGATTTAGCTCCAACCCCTAGCCATATGATTAACTGTCTCACTGGCATTCAGCATGTTTCAGTTTCCTTTGGAGATAAAAAAACCATCCTCAACTCCATTCCTTCCTGCCCTAAATCTGACCTTCCTGACATTTGTTTCATAGTCTCTGTTTAACTATTGAGTTCTAGTTTAATTTCTGGTCTTCTCTCCAGTAGTCATTCTGAAGCCCCATGTCTCTCCACTTCTACCCCTTTGTTTCTTTTCAGTTCTCTGTTCTTATGTCAGAAGTAACCATTTTGACATCAGGTTCTAATCTCATTCTTTTGGGGAATTCAGCTATTTCTTCCATTTTTTCTTGGCTGTCCTTTTGTCCTCTTTATTGCCCCATGACTGCCCAAGGTACCACTTACCAGGTCATGAGATTTCATTTTGACAGGTTATTATGATTTGCAGAAACCTTACTTTCTGAACTTACTCTGCATTTTCTCTGAACTTGTTCACTCAATGCTCAAAGCCTTCACTTCAGTAGTCATTGACTCTCCTTTTCATACTCTAATTTCCAGCCTCCCCTGGGTCATTCCTGAATCCCAACCTCTGTTATGAAGACAAACTAGAGCAATTACTACACTACTCTAGTATCATTACATCTTCATTATCTTCCCTTTCCACTTCCTCCCAAATCCCTGTTCCAAGCTTCACCACCTCTCCTGCTACCTCTTCCTTTTTGCCATCCTCTGGCCCACTCTCTGCATTCTCTCTGCTCACCCTCCACATGGGATCAAGGATGTTGACCAGCCATGCTAGCAGCTGGTTCTCCCTCCTCATCTCCCATACCACTCAGCCCCCCACTTTCCATATGGTTGCTGCCAGCAGGCAATAGCCCTCTGCCACCTGCTTGGCACCACCCTCTGCTCTCTCTGAGTGAGCTCTCTTTTCAGGCTGCTCCTTCTCTGCATCCCTCTGATGCTGCTTCTGCATTGGCTTCTTCTCCCCTGGGCATTCACACCTTGCCTTGGCCTCTTGACAGGCCAAGCACAATGTGGACTTCCCCATGCCTACCTCACACTCCATCCCCCTGTCTTCACACCTCTGGCACACTGGTGCCTCCTCTGCCCTCTGCTTTCCCTTGTTGTTGCTGGGCCCCACTTGGGCCTGCACTTATGCCACCTGATAATCATCAGTTGTCCTATTCACAGGAGAGTAACCATGGTACTCACCTTTTTTTGGGCAGCCACCTCTACCACCTACTGGGCCCTCTTGGCCTCCTTGGCCTGCCTTCAGGCAGCCTTTTTTGCTATCTTCCAGGCCTCTTCTGCCCCCCTCCATTCCTTCTCCTTTCTCACCTTCATGTGCCTCTTGCACTTGGCGTATTTGGCATCACTCAATGTCTTATCATCATTGGCACACTTTGTGATGCATTTGTCAGTCCAGGCCATGATGTCATCAAATGCAGCCATGTTATTGTAATAAAGGAAGAACAAGCTACTGTTGAAGTCCCTGTTTTTATTCATAAGCAAGCTGAAAAACTCCACTCTTCCACCCCATTGTCACTAAACAAGGTCACATGCTCATCACCTCTGCAACCCTCTGCTCTACCCCCAATGTTACTAAAGTGCATGATCATGTGCCCATCACCACACTATTGTAGATCACATGTCTGTACCCTTCATACCCCAGGCTAATGGCCTTCAAGGGTTCAGGCCTAAGAAGGGGATACTGTCATATCCTGGACCTCCAACCCAAATTCTGACCCCATTCCAACCTGGCTTACAATTGGTCTTCACACCTTGTAAGCTACTCTAGCTCTCTGACTTCCCTTCAGGCAACTCTGGCCCTCTGTCACCATTCCAGCCTCTTCCAGCTATGCATGTATGCTTTCTACCCCTCAGCATTATATGCTCCCCCAGGCTTTTGCTCCCACTCTGCCCCATTCCATGTCTAGTCTATCTCTGCTCCAGTTAAGTACTACCCTAGTTCCCCTTTGTTATCTCCAGACCATCCTGGTATAACTCCATTACCATTCCCAGTCTCAGTTACCATTATCATCATTGTCACTATTACTGTTTTGTTCCTGTTCCTTGCTTCCCCCTGTTTCATCTTATCACCCTTCAGTTTCAGTCTGACATGATTGGATATTGTCTTCCCTGATATCTCCATTCATTTCTTAGACATCTGCTTTGCCTCTGAGTTTGCACCTGTCTCACTTTGTAACACTCCTAGATAGTTCTGCCTCTCTAAGGTATAAGTACTGTAGTTTTGTATCTTGTACCTCAGTACAAATATCAACAAAAACAACAAAAGCACCCCCTTGTCTTTGTCCTCACTCTGCTTAAGCCCTTGGGCTTACTCTGATCCTCCAGGTTACTCTGGAGTACCTCTGAGGCCAAGTGATATCCTTAAAGGAATTGCAAGGTCTTATCCCCATGACTAGACTTGACTCTTCTTGTCCTGCCTATCCCTCCTGTTGAGCATAGAGATAGCCTTTTTACCCACCTCTGACATCTATGTAAATCAGGACACTGGAAAGTGCAAGGGTGCACCACATAAGGTGAAGCCGAGTCCTGTTTGATCATTGAAATCCTTCCTAGATTCCCCCGAAGCCCTCCAGAGCCTTCCAGAGTTATGATTTTCTTTTAGTGTCAAGGGTTTCATTCAGAAAGGAATTGGTTAAAAGTATACCTGTACTGGTATAGGTCTTTAACAGTCTCCTTTTTATTGGGATATTGTTTTAACAATAGGCCATAGAGCTTCTTCCAACAAGAGGTACAATGTCAAGTCATGAAGTAAGTTGTAAGATTTAGGGTAGGGCATGACATCAAGTCATGAGGCAGGAGGGGTCTGAGGGGATCATAATATCATGTTATGGTTGATATTCAAACTGAAGTACAAGATACAGAGTTTCAGTACTTATATCTTAGGGAGGCAGATTATCTAAGGAGGAAATGGAGATGTGAAAGGAGTTGTCTTATAAGTGAAGCAGGTGCCAATGCATCCTGGATATGAATGGAGATGTTAGAGGAGACAATGTCAAATAATGTCAAACTGAAACTAAATAATGACAGGGAAAAGTGCAGCACAAATAAATAGGAACAGGAAGTGAGATTGAAGGAACTATGGAGTTGTATTGGAATGGTATGGAGTTAGCATAGGTAAAGTTGGAAACAATCATTAGATAGAAGAAGATAGAGGTAAAGGAAACTAGGAAATATGCAGCTTAAAGTGTAAAAGCAATCAGAGTTGCATCAGAGACATAGTGGAGTTGGTCTGTTGACACAGGATGTGACAGTATTCCCCTCTCAAGGCCTAAACCACTAAAGGCTGTGAAGCACACGCTCTCAATGAATAAGTGAGTGGAGCAGGCATTGAAGTTTAGCTGGCCAGAAACCCATAAAAGCAAATACCACCCCAGAGACTTCCACACTAGTTTCTCTCATCATATCTTCATTTGCCAACATTCACCTATGGTCTGATAAGTGCCTGGAGGAGCATGTTGAAGATGAAGAGGAGCTTGGTGATATGAAGTATGCCAAGCAGAAGTGGTGGGGAAAAGTGAGGAGAGAGAAGGAGGCTTGGAAGAAAGTGGAGAAGGCTTGGAAAGCAGTGGCAGTGGTCTAGAAATGGATGAGTACTGGAAATGTGGTCAGGGCCTAGCACTCAAAACTGGCTTAGGTGGAGGAACTTTGCCAAGCCCAGGTGGGTCAAGTAGCAGCAATGGCAAAAGGAGAGCAGAAGAGGGACCAGGGTGCCAGAGATGTGACAACCAGGGACTGGAGTGCCAGATGGGCCCAGGCAAGTTAACATCATGCCTTGCCTATATAGAGGCAAAGGTAAGGTGTGACTGCCCCAGCCAGGAAAAGCCAGAGAGGAAGCAGAGACAGAAGGTGGAAAAGGAAGGAGTGCTCAATAGCAGGGCAAACTCAGAGGAAACAAAGAAGGATCTTTAGCAGGTGGCTAAGGGCTGTTGCCTAATGGAGGTGTTGATAAGGGAGGTGGGCAGGAAGGTATGGCAGGAGGCAAAATGCAAGAACCAGCTGCTGGGGCAGCTGGTTGATGCATTGGGAAAGGCATGGGTGAAGGAGACCAGAGAAGCCAGAAGTTTGGGGAGCAAGAATGGGGAAGTTGACAAGATGGCAGCAGAGCTGTCAGAACTTTGCATAGAGGTTGGCAAAATTTCAGTGGTAGACAAGGAGATCAAAAAGGCAATCTTAGAGTAGATAGAGGATCTTGTAACTAGATCACTAGATTCACTACTCAGTTGGTTAATTATAAGATGGCCCAGGTTTGTCTGGATAACAGAGATGAAACTCCTCAATGATCTCTGAAGCATGATATAATTCAGTGGCAAGGAGCCATAAGGTCTTCTTATCAGTATTCTCATAACCTAACCACATAACCAAATATAGTAATTTGCAGTTCCTTTGCCTATTATCTATCTTTGAGTCTAGGATTTTGGAGATCTCAACTGGTGGTGGGAGTGGTTGCACATGATCTGGGATCATGTTGAAGATAGAGGGTTCAAGTTGAGAAACATGAAAGATTGGGTAAACAGACTTTATGTTCTCTGGGAGATGGAATATGAAGGATAGCAAGCCTGCCTGAGTAATAATGGAATAAGGACCTAAGTTTTTTTTGGCAAGTTTCTTGAATGGCCATGTAGTTCTGAAGTACTTAGCCTTGATGAATACCTGGTCACCTACTTTAAAGTCTGGTGCCAGAGATCATTGGGCATCTGTGGGTCCTTGATATCTGACTTGGGTGGCAGCTATTTCTTTACAAAGAAAGGCATGGAGAGAGTTGAGGTCAATGGCATATTCTCAAGCTCAGGTAGAGGTGAGATTGCATTTCAGATGCATGGAGATGTTCAAATGGTAGCCCTTGTTAGTGAAGAAAGGGAAAACACTTGTGGTAGCATTAGGGGCATTGTTATAAGCAAACTCCATGAAGGGCAGGAGTTTGGACCAGTTGTCCTGCTAATAGTTGCAATAAATACATAGATGCTGCTTCAGGGTTTGGTTCATTTGCTTGGTTTGACCATCACCCTCCAAATGATACCTGAAGGTGAAGTGGAGATGGATTTTGAGGGCTTGACCCAGGGAATGGAAGAAATGGGAAACAAACTTGGAACCTTAATCAGAGGTAATATGGGAGGGAACTCCATGTTTGGAGAAAACATGGAGTAAGAAGAGTTTAGCAAGCTCTGGGAAGGTCACCTTGTTGTCTGTAGGGATGAAGATGCACTGCTTTGATCGATAATATACAACAACAAGGATGGCAGAGTGACCAAAGGAAGCTAGAAGCTGTTTGATGAAATCCATAAAGATGGAATTTCATGGCTTTTTTAAAATGGGGAGCTGCTTAAGGAAACCATAGGGTTTGTGATGGAGTACCTTGGCATGGGCACAAGCTGTTTATAAAGAAACATACTCTTTGATGAATACTTGAATGCCAGGCCAGGTATACTCTTGGCAAATGAGCTCCAGTGTCCAATTCTAACTAAAGTGTCCAGATAAGGGGTGGTCATGCTTGTAGTGGAGGACCTGGAGGCAAAGGTCAGAGACATTGGGGACATAGATATGGTTATCCAGACACATGAAACCTTCTGAGTCTCTAGATCAATGAGAGTCAGATAAGAGGGTATTAGAAAAGTGAGTAGAGCCAGTGGAATCAGAAGAGAGTGCCAAGAGGATGTTATGATGGAGGGTTTCAATGTCAAAGAGGGATGCAGACCAGAATACTGGAGATGCTAGGGAGGAAGCCTGGAGGGACTCAGCAAGTTGCTCCTGCATGAACAAAGGCTGGAAGTTATGTAGATTGACAAGGGCATAGTCACTATTCTCCTCTCTGGGATAAATATCCCATTGTCTAGTTAAAGCATCAGATTTAGCACCTAAATGATCAGGGCAAAAACAGATGATCAGATTAAACTGAGAGAGAAATTCCAACCACCAGGCTTGCCAGTGGGTCAGAAGCTTAGACATAGCAAAATATTACAGGTTCTTGTGATCAGTGACAGCATCCACTGGAGAACTGGAACCTTTGAGGTAATAATGCCAGGTCTTGAACACAGTGAAAATAGCAAGGTGCTCCTTATCATGGGTGTTATAGTTGAGTTCTGGCACAGTGAGCATACATGAATAGAAAGCAACAGGGAAGACCTTGTCATCCAGACACTGAAGTGAGAGGATTCTGGCAATTGCATAGTCTAAGGCATCAGTCTCAACAATGAGAGGAGCATTGGGGACCCAATAGGTCAGAATAGAAGCAGAAGTAAAAGCATTCTTGAGGTGCTGGAAAGCAGTGTGACAAGAAGCATTGAAATCCCAACAAGCAGACTTGCAGGTGAGGTAAGTCAGGGAAATGACAATGTCAGAGTAGCCCCAGATAAAGTAACAGTAGAAATTAGTGAAACCAAGGAAAGACTGAATATCTTGAACTTTGTGAGGCTTGGGCCAATCCAGAATGGATTAAACCTTTTCAGGGGACATAGTGAGCCCTGAAGGAAAGAGTTGGTATCCAAGATACTCAGTGAAATCAGTATGGAATTCGCATTTCTAAGAGGCTGTGTTTCCAGAGGCAGCAGAGGACTTCTTGGACATGCTTGGTATAAGATGTCTGGTCAGCAGAGAAAATGAGGATATCATTCAAATAAACAATCACCAAAACATCAAGAAGATCAGTGAAGATAGAATTGATGAACTGCTGGAAAGTTGCAGGGGCATTGGTAAGCCCAAATGGCATGACAAGCCACTTATACAAGCCATAGCACATACAGAAGGAGATTTTCCACTCATTATCCTCAGCAATGTGAACTAAATGGTAAGCATGTCTAAGGTCAAGTTTGATATAGATAGTTGTGCAGCTTGGAGTATCAAGGAGATCAGAGATGTGTGGAAGGGGGTAGCAGTATTTCTTTGTGATCTTGTTAAGTCCTCAGAAATCTACATACAACCAGAGGAATCCATTCTTCTTCTGGACAAAGAGAACAGGGGCAGCATGAGCAGATGTGAAGGATCAGATGAAACCAGTAGCTAGATGTTCATCTAGGAAAGTCCTGAGTGCTTCAAGCTCAAAGGGTGACAGGGAATAGGTGGTGCCAATAGGTAGTGAGGTGTCTTCTTCCAGATCAATCTTCAGGTCAAACTTGCAGTAAGGGGCAAGAGTAGACACCTTGCTCTTGCTAAACACATCAGCAAAGTCATGATATTCCTAAGAAACACCAGAAAGGTCACCTGGAGGAGGAGCAACAAAATTGGAATGGAGATGACTCTCCAGGAGTTGGGGCTGCAGGTAGAAAGGAACTGAGCCATCAAGGCTACAGGCACATGTGAAAGCTGATGAGCTGAGTAGCTTGATCAACAGAGGTTTGGGGTCAGGGGAACATTATGAATCAGGTTTAAAGTTAGCTTGGGTCAGAGAAATCAGAGGCTGTGGAGGTAAGCTCAAGGGTATTGGCATGTTTGATTCAAATGATCAGAATGAGATATGACTTAATACCCAGTCAATCAACAGATTGTAGCAGGCAAGCCAGTTGTGTCCTATAACAAGAGAACTAGATCCATCCAACAGAGTAACATAAAATGTCATCAGAGTGATATCACCAGTTTCAAAACAAACAGAAAGATCAATGGCATTTATAATATAGAATTGGAAGAGCCATCAAAAAGTCAGAGCTGCAATAAAGGAACAGAATAAGTCAGAAGATTGTAAGTACTGACTAACTTGGCATCTACAAAGCAATCTAAAGAACCAGAGTCAATCAGGGTGGAAAGCAGAGAAATTTCATGTGAAACAAGGGTAACAAGAGGCATAAGGAAAGCATTATTTAAAAAAACAGACATGTTAAGTCTAATCTCCAGTAAAGCACAGGAAGGATCAATGCAACCTCCAGCCCATGCAGAGTCACAGAGGCTGCAGACTATTTTTTCACCTCTAAGACAGAGGCCTCTAGTTTGGTTTCCAGAGTGGAGGTTTTGACAGCACAAGCTTTGGCCACCTTGGAGGAAGACTTGGGGCAGTCCTTTGCTATATGTCCCACAATACCACAGAATGAACAGAGGTAATTATCCAGTTGACACTTGCATTTTTTGGTAGTGAGCTTACCATTCTTACCAAGCTTGGATAATAAGTCCTGTTTCTGGGAAATGAACAACTTGGAGGAGCTGAAGGAAGTAGCTGACTTGTTCCTTGATTCATTAGGGCTGGAGGTTGAAGCAGAGGATATGGCAGGTTTATCAGATGATTTGGATGGGTAAGACAACTTCCCTTGTCAGCTGATTTTGAATTTGTGCTCCCAGTAATAAGCATCAATGGTCTGAGCAAGCTGATGCAGCTCAATGAGTGTCAGGGGCTTGCCAATGCAGGAAAGGTCATCTTTGATGCAGTCTGGGAGACCATTATAGAAGTAGTGGCAGAGGGCACCTTCTCCATAACTCTGGACTTGAGATGCAGTTCTATTAAACTCAACTACATATTTGTTGATTTGTTGACCATCCTTCATAGTCAACTGGTTTAGCTGGTGCTCTGAATCTTTGACCAGGTCATGGGGTCTGAAGTTGGTCTGGAGTTCCTGAACAAACTCCTTATAATTGTTCATCCACAAGGGGTAGAAGTCAGGATCTTCAGTAAGGAGAAGGTTAGACTCAAACCATTCCAATGCCATGTCCTTAAGGTAGGACTGAGCATAAGTGATCTTGGCTTGGTTATTGGCAAAGGCTTTGGGATGATCCTGGAAGTTTAATTCACATTGCACCAGAAAAATGTGAAGCTTCCAAGGTCAGTTCTGTTGAACTGGTCCAGTTCACATACTTTAGTATGCTGCAATGTTTCAGGGGTATAATGGGAAAAGTGAGCTAATCTGCAAATGGTGCTAGCAAGATTAGTAATAGTATCATGGTAAATGGAAATAGATTCCAGATCTGGAAAAGGTTTAGGGTCATCCTCTGAAATATTGGAATACCCATCAGAGGGATTATCTCTGGGTTTATCTGGTACTCCTGGCTGGATACCACAGTTGTCAGGAGTGTGGGGAGGTTAAGGAACCTTGAAATCATCAGGGGCTTCATTAACTGAAGCATTAGATGTGGATGAGTGGAAGGAAGCAGGAGCCTGTGAGGCCAAGCCTGGGGCATAGTGGGCAGAGAAACTCTTGAACTAATCTAGGACAGTATGAGAGTGAGCTCTAGTTACATGGATAGACATGATAGCAGTACCAGCACAAGTGGGAGTTTGAATATACTATTATAAAATTGTGACATACTTCAAAGGTACTCCAGATAACTCCAGAGTGGACAGGGCTTGGCTTCACCTTATGTGGTGTGCCCTTATGCTAGTACCAGGTGCCCTAATTTACAGAGGGGTTGGAAACTATTGAAGGTCCAGAATAGGCCATAGGGCTTCTTCTAACAAGAGGTATGACATTAAGTTGTGAAGTAAGTTGTGAGACTTAGGGTAGGGTATGATGTCAAGTCATAAGGCAGGAGGGGTCTGAGGGGATTGTAATATTGTGTTATAGTTGATATTCAAACTGAAGTACAAGATACAGAGTTTTAGTACTTATACCTTAGGGAGGCAGATTATCTAAGAAGGGAATGGAGATGTGAAAGGAGTTGTCTCATAAGTGAAGCAAGTGCCAATGCATCCTGGATATGAATGGAGATGTCAGAGGAGATAATGTCAAATAATGTCAAACTGAAACTAAATGATGACAGGGAGAAGCATGGCACAAATAAACAGGAACAGGAAGTGAGGTTGGAGGAACTATGGAGTTGTATTGGAATGGTACAGAGTTAGCATAGGTAAAGTTGGAAACAATCATTAGATAGGAGAAGATGGAGGTAAAGGGAACTAGAAGATATGCAGCTTAAATCATGAAAGCAATCAGAGTTGCATCAGAGATATAGCAGAGTTGGCCTGTTGGCACAGGATATGACACCATTGTAAAATGCCAGTGAGTTTAATGAAGTCCATGGCAAGTTTGCCAGGTTGGACAATTATCCTGAGATACTTGACCTGGAAGACAGCAAAGATGCACTTCTGTTAAAACATATACTGATCTTCTTTCTGAACAAAATTTGTATGGCTAGAGGGCAAGGGTCAGGTTCTAGTACCTTAGTGATGCATGAACCTGTTATAAAATTGTAATGTACTCTGGAGTGGACAGAGCTTGGCTTCACCTTATATGGTGTGCCCTTATGCTAGTACTGGATGCTCCAATTTATAGAGAGGTTGAAAACTATCAGAGTTTCAGAATAGGCTGTAGGGCTTTTTCCAACAAGAGGCACAACATCAAGTCATGGAGTAAGTCATGAGACTTAGTATAGGGTATGATGTCAAGTTGTGAGGCAGGAGGGGATCTAAGGGGATCATAACATCATATTATGGTCAATATTCAAACTAAAGTACAAGATACAGAGCTACAGTACTTATACCTCAGAAAGGCAGATTATCTAAGGAGGGAACAGAGATATGAAAGGAGTTGTCTCATAAGTGAAGCAGGTGCCAATGCATCCTGGATACAAATGGAGATGTCAGAGAAGACAATGTTGAATAATGTCAAACTGAAACTAAATGATGACAGGAAGAAGTGAGGCAGAAAGAAACAGAAACAGAAAGTGAGATTAGAGGAACTATGGAGTTGTATCAGAATGGTATGGAGTTAGTGTAGGTAAAGTTGGAAACAATCATTAGATAGAAAAAGACAGAGGTAAAGGGAACTAGGAAATATGCAGCTTAAAGTGTGAAAGCAACCAGAGTTGCACTGGAGACATAGCAGAGTTGACCCATTGACATGGGATATGACAGAACCTGAGAAAAGGTCATACTCCAGAAACTCCAGGGATGTCTGGAGACTTCTGAAGGAATTTGGGAAGGGTTTCATTGGTTATATGGGACTCAGCTTCACCTTATGTAATGTACCCTTGCACTTTCTGATATTTCAATTTACATAGATATTGAAGGTGGAGAAGAAGGCTGTCTCAGTACTCAACAAAAGGGACAGGCAAGATAAGGAGAGTCAAGCCTAGTCATGGGGATGGGACCTTATGATTCCTTTAAGAATATCACTTGGCCCCAAAGGTGCTCTGAAGTAACCCAGAGGGTCAAAGTGAGTCTATGGGCTCAGGCAGAGTAAGGATAATAACAAGAGGGTGTTTATGTTGATATTCATACTAAGGTACAAGATACAGGACTATAGTACTTATATCTCAGAGAGGCAGAACTATCTAGGGGTGTAGTGAAGTGAGACAGGTGCAAAACTCAGAAGTGAAGCAGATGTCTAAATATCTAAGAAACAAATGGAGATGTCAGGGAAGACAGTATCCATTCATGTCAGACTGAAACTGAAGGATAACAGAATGAAGTGAGGGGGAAACAAGGAATAGGAGTGGAAACAGGAATAGCAACAATAACTGAGAGCAGGACTGGAATGAAGTTATGACAGAGTGGTCTGGAGAAGGCAAAGTGAAACTAAGGTAATACTTAACTGGAACAGAGATAGGACTGAAACCAGAATAGGGCAGAGTGGAAGCAGAGGTCAGGGGAGCATATATTGATGGAAGGTAGGAAGCATACATGCATAGCTGGGGTGGAATGGAATGGTAACAGAGGGCCAGAGTTGCCTGGAGGGGAGCCAGAGGGCTAGATTGGCTTACTGGGTGCAAGGACCAGTTGTAAACCAGGTTGGAATTGGGTTGGAATTGGGTTGGAGGTATGGAATATGATAACTTCTCCAATTTGAGGTAAAGATTAAGGTCTGCCATCCATTGAAGGATGTAGAAGGTTTGCTCCTGATAAGTATCAGTATTAGGAAAGGAGATAAGGAGGTCATCCACATAGTTAATGAGCCATTCTTTAGTGATCATGTCTCAGAAGAAGTCATTCATGAGTCACTGGAAAGTAGTGAGTGAGTTATTTAGGTCAAAGAACATCACCATTGATTTAAAAAGCCCTTTATGGGTAATAAAGGCAGCTTTCTATTGATGTTTACCTTGAATACAAATGTTGTTGTATCTCCATTTGACATTGAACTTGGTAAAAAGCTTGGCATCATAAAGCTTATCTATGAGGTCAGAGATAAGGGGCAAAGGGTAGGCATTTTGAATGATATGTTTGTTCAGATACCTATAATCCTGGCAAGGGCAGAGTTTGCCATCTTTCTTCTTAACAAAGAAGAAAGATAAATCTTTGGGGGAGTTGGAATGTCAGATCTTCCTGGTGTGGAGATTTTCTTCAAGGAAGTCTTCTGTGGCCTGATACTCTGGTGGAGATAAGGGATAAACCTTACTGATCTTCAGGACAAATGTGTTATTTAGATTAATCTTGTGATTATAAGGGTGAGAGGGCAGAAGGTAATCAAGGATTTTTGGAGTATCAGAGAATACTGGAGAATTGGGAGTATTAAGGAGGAAGGATGGTTTTTGGTTTGGCCATTTCAGCCTCTATTGCCAGCTCAGTGGAGATGGTAAGCCTGACAACAGTGATCTTAGGAAGATACACAGCACAATAATCTAAAATCCTGCTGAAGTGGCAGGCATAGAGTGAATCATTGATAGATTGCTCAGGCATGATGTAGTCTAGGTAGTGAACTAGGAGCTCATTGTGGGGAATAATGATGTCATTAAGGAGTCCATTAAACCTGGGTTTATGGACAGAGTTGATGCAGTAGGTGGTTGCATTCAAAGTGGAGTCTGGAATGGTGAGCATGTTAGCCATCCAGTCAATAGTGGTGTTTGTGGCCTGAAGCCATGGAAGTCCAAAGATGGTATTCTCCTTTTCACATGTAATGACATAGCAGGAGACTGGGAGAATGGACTGTTTAAGGTGGAGTAGAAGGTTGCAAGTCCTGGTAATCTTGCTCTTGTTCTTAAAGTGGTCTATGTTGCAAATGACAATAAATTCCAAGAGTTTCAAGGTTGGAAGCTGGTGCTTCTTGATGAAGTCCCAGTTAATACAGTTGATCTGTGCTCTGCTGTTGATAAGAGCATTGGTGGCTATGACTTTCTTGGCACAAGATATAGGGGAAACTTATACTGGAAGACATATGGATTTCTTCAAAGCAGATATAATTACAGGCACACAAGAGAGGGAGGGAGTACCTTGCATAGAGGAGGTGCCCTGTTCTAAAAACCTAAACTGCTAACCATTTTTTTCTTCTTTTCTTTCTTCAATTCAACTCTAGCCACCCCATCATCAGATTTATTGTCACTAACATCCTTGATCTTTATTGTCAGTTTTTCAGCAGAGACTGTCTTGACATAAGGAATTTCCTTAGCAGGAGTGGAGGTGGTAGAAGAAGCAGGAAAAGCACTACAATTGGTTGTGGAATGGCCAGGTTTCTGGCATCTGAAACAATGCTTATTCTTGATGCAGTGTACTTGCACCACATCAGTTAACTGGCCATGTTTCATGGCATCTACATCCATCACATTCAGATCTTTCTCCAGTTTTGATAATGTAGTTGAGGTAGTGGTAGTCCAGGTAAAAATGCAAGGATTCTTGCAACATTGTTCCATGAAGCAGGTACACTCCATGGTACTGTGAAAGTGAGTGGCTTTAAAGTACCATTCAGTGATAGTTGTGGGAATTGTATCCAGGTTATGAATATAGCAGGCAAGGTAGGGGGTGAGCCCTGTTTTATAATAGCCAATGAAAACATTGAGGTCAGAAATCTTAGCAGTAACCACATAATTCTGGAATGTGGTGGTGTACTCAGCTAAAGAAGGGGTCCACTCTCTCTTTTTCCCTTGCTTTATCTGTGTGTTCACTAACCAATGGATGGCAGTGTTTATGATATTCTGTTGCTGGAAAGCTTTCAGGAATACAGAGGTGAAATGGAAAAACTTTCCCATGGCAACAGTGGTACTCAAAATGCATTGCTTCTGGTATGTGGCAGCTCAGGATTAAGCAGGGCCCTTGGTTATAAACAAAAGGGCATAAGTGATCTTCTTCTCATTGGAGTCATAGACTGTGCTGTTAACAAAGAGGTAAAACTGAATGGTATTCAGCCAATTTTCAGCATTGGATCAGTTGCCATTAAAGTGCTTAGGAGCACCAAGACAAAGTTCCATGGGCTTCATAGAGGAAGAGGAAGATCCTGACATGGTGGAAGTAATGGGTGAGTAACATGCATTTTTTACATGAGAGCTTTCTACTACTGCTAAACAAGAGAGACTCATTCTAACTCTAATCCCATCTGAGGGTGCTTTTTCTACTGTGTGAGCTTTTATTGCTAGTGGCTCTAACTAGGCAAGGAATAAAGGAAGGGATGAGCCTAGTCAAGACTATGAAGGGATAAACCCCAGCCAGATCTTAAGAAAGAATCCCCAAGAAATCACTTATAAAAGCCCAAGGCTCAAGTAATAAAGATTGGAAAGCCAGTCCTTTATATCCTTACCCTTATATATTGTCTACAGGACTGCTGACTAATACAGTGTGCTACTAATCAGGAAATGCCCCAAACCCTGGGCTAATAGATAAGAACAAAAATAAGGGAAAAGCATAAAATAAATATGAAAGAGTGCTGGCAAAGAGCAGGTATGGATATAAAGGGAGAATGGAAGAGAAGTCTTCTATGAAATGGAAGTGCAGGGTCAGAGGTGCTGCATCCATGAGAATGGAGATCTCTGCCCCAGATAAAATCCAATTTATAGATCTACCACAGATATATCTAAATAAGATCTAGATCCAGATCAGATTCAAATGAGATTCATAGAGATTAGATGGAGGGCAGTTCCAGGGAAGATCCTGGGAAAATCCATGTCAGGTGACTAACTGTCACATGACCACTGCTGGAAAAAAAGAATAATAAATACTTTTAAAGGATTGAAACCATAGACTAGAGTTAAGCCAAAAAAGAGGTTCCTTGTGCACAATCACATAATGTCATGTGACCAGTTCTGGTGCTGGAGTGTCACTTCACAACAGGTGAGGATCTGGGAAGGGTAAAGGCAGGTTATCAATAAATAGAAGTAGAAGAGAATAGAGTCAAAACTTGAGGAATCTGTAAAGAAGAAAAAAGTTCATATACTAGATCATGATCTTCAATGGCTTCTTCCTTGAAAAGGACAGGGATATCCACAAGTGCATCTTCTGACATGGAAGGGCATTTCAGAGAGAAGGGATTCTCAGGCTCTAAAGTGGACTTGAGAGGGTTAGAGATTGAGACTCTAGATTTTCCCCAGAGAGAGTTAAATAGCAAAGGTTGTTTGGAAGGAATGGTAGGGAGTAGTCTGCAGTAAAGGCAGCCATAAGTAGAATATGCTACTTCTTTTGTTACATTAGGCCCAGGTAGGAACTAATTGTAAACCTTGCTAGTGAGAATAAGAAGAGACTCTACAAAGTATAAGTCTCAAGAATAAGTGAGTAGGCAACAAATATAGATTGTGCCTCAAGGGATCAGCAACAAACATGGAGTTGTGCTACAAGTCAGATGCTAGAACAACTGGGCTTTAAACCAGAGACAGCTGAAGCTGATAACAAGTGGATTTCTAGTACTAGATACAAGGACAAGAAGTATGTGAGAAGTTGCAAGGTAGAAGTAGCGTAGAGAGAGGGAGAACATGAAGTATGCTACTTTATAGTACAAGAGATAAGGTTTGAATGGAGATACTATGAGTAATCTTAGCTGACAAATGATGAGTAAGTTATCTGTGTGAAAACAGATAGAAAGTGATAGAATAATTATAAGTCAGCTAATTGAAATAGAATATCCAGGTAAAGGATATAACAAAAAAGCAGCCTAGGCTGGGCTAGAGCATGAGAAAAGTGGAAGTCTAGGTTAAAGGGTTAAACAAGAAAGCACCCAAGGTATATGAAGAGCAGAAGCTAAGATAAGAGAATAAGAAAGAGAAAGAAACAGAGAGAAAAGAGAAATTTGTAATAGTCTAGGCAAGGCTTAGTTTTTTTCCATTCTTGTATATGCTTGTTTCATTCTTTCTCCCTCACCTAGTTAGGGGCCACTAGCCACAAAAGCCCTACAGAAAGATAGTCTAGAAATCCCAGTGTAGGGTTAGAGTTAGCACCCTTTTTTTTTTAAGTTTAGATTTAGAGCACAATAGTTGGTTGTTGTTAAAACAATGTCCCAATAAAAAGAGACTGTTAAAACCTATACCAAGACAGGCATACTTTTAACCAGTTTCTTTTTGAATGAAATCCTTGACACTGAAGAAAGGTCAGAACTCTGGAAGGCTCTGGAGGGCTCCAGAGGAATCTAGGAAGGGTTTCAATGATTGAATGGGACTCAGCTTCACCTTATGTGGTGTGCCCTTGCACTTTCCAGTGTCCTGATTTACATAGATATCAGAGGTGGGTAAGAAGGCTGTCTCTATGCTCAATAGGAGGAATAGGCAGGACAAGGAGAGTCAAGCCTAGTCATGGGGGTGAGATCTTGCAACTCCTTTAAGGATATCACTTGGCCTCAGAGGTACTCCAGAGTAACCCAGAGGGTTAGAGTGAGCTCAAGGGCTTGAGCAGAGTGAGGACAAAGACAAGGGGGTATTTTTGTCATTTTTGTTGATATTTGTACTGAGGTACAAGATACAAAACTACAGTACTTATACCTCAGAGAGGCAGAACTATCTAGGAGTGTAACAAAGTGAGACAGGTGCAAACTCAGAAGTGAAGCAGATGTCTAAATATCTAAGAAATGAATGGAGATATCAGGGAAGACAATGTCCAATCAAATTAGACTGAAACTAAAGAGTGACAAGATGAAACAGAGGAAAGCAAGGAACAGGAATGGAACAGGAATAGTAACAATAATGGTAATGGTAATTGAGATTGGGAATGGTAACAGAGTTATACTGGGACAGTCTGGAGATAATGAAGGAGAACTAGGGTAGTACTTAACTGGAGCAGAGATAGACTAGAAGGAAAATGGGGCAGAGTGGGAGCAGAAGCCTGGGGGAGCATATAACACTAAGGGGCAGAAAGTATGCATGCATAGCTGGGGGAGACTGGAATGGTGACAGAGAGCTGGAGTTGCCTGTAGGGGAGTCAGAGGGCTAGAGTAGCTTACTAGGTGCAAAGACCAATTGTAAGCCAGGTTGGAATGGGGTTAGAATTTGGGTCAAAGATCCAGGATATAACAGTTGTGCTTTAATGCAGGTGGAACAAGTACAAGGTGGTGGAGGTGGAGTATAATGTTAAGGCAGCAGAGGTTGCTCTACACAGTTAAGCAAAGCAGAAGGTGGTGGCAGAGAATATTTAGCATGATTAATAGGAGTAGGAAGAGGGCTAAATGAAGTAGTTGGCAGCTAACTAGACTTACTGTCATTCAAATCAGATAGTAAGGGATGAAACAATTTGTAATAAAACTGATACTTCCCCTTAGCCAGGAAGCAGTTACAACCATCAGAGATATTATCAAAAATAACATGAGTTGAAACCTAGATGGCACATTTAGCAGAGAGAAAAAAATGCAAACCCTTTTGAGTTTTAGAGTAGCCAACAAAAACAGTGTGGATGCCCTTTAAATCAAGTTTGTGGTGACTGGGGGAGTTCTCAAGCACATAAGTAATACAGCCAAAATGGTGAAAGTGGAAAATATTCAGTTTGTGGCCATAGCACTTTTTATAAGGGGTACAGCTAGCAAGGGAGTGGGTCAAATGTTGATTCTTGATGTAAACAACATAGTTTGCAGCCTCTGCCCACAAGGAGAGTGGCAGGCCAGCATCAATAAGGATAGTCCAGACATGATCAATAATGGTGCAATTAAGTCATTCAGAGACCCCATTCTGTTCAGATGTATGTGGGGTTGAGAACTCCTAGTGAATACTCTCCTGTTTCATAAAGGAAATCCAGGCAGTGCTGAAGTATTCACTGCTGTTGTCAGTTCAGAGGGTTTGAATAGACACTGCACTTGATTTCTTCACTTCAGACTTCCAGAGTTTAAAGGCAGAAAAAGCATTGTGTTTGTATTAGAGAAAAAGGACCCAAATCCACTAGAAGTAATCATCTGTGAGGGTTATTATATAGCAGGATCCTGAGATACTTTAAACTGAAAATGGGCCCCAAAGGTCTAAGTAAATAAGGGCAAGAAAATGGCCAGTGCAATCATGCTTAAAGAGTGGAAATAAGGTATGTGTGAGCTTGCCCATGATACACAGCAGGCAGATGGGTGGATTCTATTGCAATTCAGCTTTGGTGAGATTGGCACTATGTACAAGTTCTTTCCATATGAGTGAGCATACAGTGGGATAGTTCAAGTGATCAAGATGGCAATGCCATTGCTCTAGCTTGGAAATAGGATTAGTGGCTGGGTAAGCCAGGGCAGGGTGATATCTAGGCATATCATGGTAGTATAGTTGGTTAGCATGGTAGGTAGCAGTAAAAACAGGCTATTTAGATTTGACAAGCATGTTAGTAATTAGTTGACCATCATCCTTTAACTCAAAAGGGATGAAGCAACTAGCACCAAATAGAGTATAACAATAAGCATCATCAAGTCACAATACTGAGATGATGAAGGTGAAGGATGTAGAGACATGACAGGCATTACATAGGCAAAGCTGCATAGTGCCAGAAGATTGGCTGGCAATAATCTAAGCTTTACTGTGACCAGAGATAACAGTTTGGCCATCACCAAAACCACTAATACTGCCACCAGAGGACATAGAATAAAATGTGAATGAATACTAATCCATGAGAATGTGAGTGGATGCTCCAGAATCAATAATAGGTATAAGACATGCTGGGCATGTGTCATATCCCATGCCAATGGGTCAACTCCACTATGTCTCTGGTGCAACTCTGGTTACTTTCAAGCTTTAAGCTGCATATTTCCTAGTTCCTGTTACCTCCATTCTTTCCTACCTAATGTGATTACAACTTTACCTATGCTAACTCCATACTATTCTAATACAACTCTGTAGTTTCTCCAATCTTACTTCCTGTTCCTGTTCCTTTCTACCTTGCCTCTTCCTGCCATTATTTAGTTTATTTTGACATTATTTGACATTGTCTCCCCTGACATCTTTATTTGTATCCAGGATGCATTGGCACCTGCTTTACTTCTGAGACAACTCCTTTTATATCTTTATTTTTCCCTTAAATAATCCACTTTTTCAAGATATAAGTATGGGAGCTCTGTAACTTGTACCTTAGTTTGAATATCAACCATAACACAATGTTACAATTCCTTTTGACCCCCTCCTGCTTCATGACTTGATGTTGTACCTGTTAAAACTTATCCCAATTGAAGAAGACTGTTAAAACCTATACTAGTATGGGTATACTTTTAACCAGTTCCTTTTTGAATGAAACCCTTGATGCTGAAGGAAGGTCATAACTCTGGAGGGCTTTAAAGGGCTCTGGAGGGATCTAGAAAGGGTTTCAATGATCAAACAGGACTTAGCTTCACCTTATATGGTGTGCCCTTGCACTTTCTGTTACAAAATGACACTTCAGCACCAGAACTGGTCATGTGACATCATGTGATCATGCACAAGATACCCTATTTTAAGCTTAATCCTAGTCTGTGATTTCTATCCTTTAAGAGTATTTATTATTTCCTTTTCCTAGCAGTGGTCATGTAATCATAAGTTACCTGACATGGATCTTCCTGGGATCTTCCCTGGAACTGCCCTCCATTTTATCTCCATGGATCTTATCTAAGATCTCATTTGGATCTGGATCTGATCTAGATGCATCTGTGGCAGATCTGCAGATTGGATCTTATCTGTGGCAAAGATCTCTGTCCTCATGGTGCAAGCACCTCTGACCCTGCATTTATTTCCCAGTTACTTCTCTTCCATTCTCCCATATTTGCATGGCCTCCTGCCATATTCCTTTATATTTACTCCATGCTTTTATTCTTGCTTATCTATAGGGTCTAGGGCATATCCTATTTAGGTAACTGGTCTTTCCTACTTAGGTAATTACTATATTTATGTAGCTGGTCTATGCACCATTCCCTCTAATATATAAAGGCAAGGGTAGTGAGCTGGAATTTCCCAGTCTTGCTTACTTGAGCTCTGGTTTAGTCTTGCATCTGAGGGAACACCCCTTTCACAGATCATTCATAAGCTTTACCATCTTTTACAAGTGATCCATTAGCCCCTAGGGTTAGCAAGGTCTCACTCACATCCCTTTGCCTAGTTAGGGGCCACTAGCATAAAAGCCCTAGAATAGAAGAACAGAAGGCACTCACCAAGGTTAGGTTAGGATTTAGTCAGTTCAGCACAACAGCTTGTGCTTCACTTTCCAGTGTCCCAATTTACATAGATGTCAGAGGTGGGTAAGAAGACTGTCTCTATGCTTAACAGAAGAGACAGGCAGGACAAGAAAAGTCAAGCCTAGTCATGGGGGTAGGATCTTGTGACTTCTTCAAGGATATTGCTTGACCTTGAAGGTACTCTGAAGTAACCCAGAGGGTTAGAGTGAGCCCAAGGGCTCAAGCAGAGTAAGGACAAAGACAAGGGGGTGTTTTTGTTGATGTTTGTACTGAGGTACAAGATACAAAACTACAGTACTTATACCTTAGAGAGGCAGAACTATCTAGGAGTGTAATGAAGTGAGACAGGTGCAAACTCAGAAGTGAAGCAGATGTCTAAATATCTAAGAAACAAATGGAGATGTCAGGGAAGACAATGTCCAATCATATCAGACTGAAACTAAAGGGTAATAGGATAAAACAGGGGGAAGCAAGGAACAGAAATGGAATAGGAATAGTGACAATGATGGTAATGGTAACTGAGACCAGGAATGATAACAGAGTTATATCAGGATGGTCTGGAGATGATAAAGGGGAACTAGAGTAGTACTTAACTGGAGCAGAGATAGACTAAAAACAGAATGGGGCAGAGTGGGAGCAGAAGCCCCAGGGAGCATATAATGTTGAGGGGCAGAAAGCATACATGCATAGCTGGGGGAGACTGGAATGGTGACAGAGGGCTGGAGTTGCCTGTAGGGGAGTTAGAGGGCTAGAGTGGCTTACTAGATACAAAGACCAATTGTAAGCCAGGTTGGGATGGGGTCAGAATTGGGTTAAAGGTCCAGAATATGACAGTATCCTACACTAAGTCTCATGACTTACTCCATGACTTGATGTCATACCTCTCATTTGAAAAAGCCCTATAATCTATCCTGGACCTTCAATAGTTTCCAACTCCTCTGTAAATCAGAGCACCCAGTACTAGCATAAGGGTGCACCACATAAGGTGAAGCCAAGCTCCATTCACTTCAGAGTTATCTGGAGTACCCCTGAAGTATGTCACAACTTTATAATAGTATATTAAAACTCCTGCTTGTGCTGGTACTACTATCATATCTATCCATGTAATTAAAGCTCACTCTCATACTGTCCTTGATCAGTTCAAGAGTTTCTCTGCCCACCACATCCCAGGCTCAACCTCACAGGCTCCTGCTCTCTTCCACTCTTCCACATCTAATGCTCCAGTTAATGAATTCTCTAATGGTTCCAAGGTTCTCCAACCTCCCCACACCTCTGACAACCATGGTGCCCAGCCAGGAGTATCAGATGACCCCAGAGATAACCCCTTCAATAGATATTCTGATATTCTAGAGGATAACCCCAAATCTTTCCCAGACCCAGAACCTATTCCCATTCACCATAATACTATCACTGATTTCACTAGCACCATTTGTGAATTAGCTTGCTCTTTCCATTGTACTCCTGAAACATTGCAGCATACCAAAGTATGTGAACTGAACCAGTTTGATAAAACTGATCCCTGGAAGCTCCACATTTTTCTGGTGCAATGCAAGTTAAACTTCCAGGATCATCCCAAAGCCTTTGCCAATGACCAAGCCAAGGTCACTTATGCTCAGTCCTATCTTAAGGGCATGGCATTGGAATGGTTTGAGCCTGACCTCCTTTTTACTGAAGACCCTAACCACTGTTCCTTGTGAATGGACAGTTATAAGGAGTTTGTTTAGGAACTCCAGATCAACTTTGGACCCCATGACCTGGTTGGAGATGCAGAGCACCAGCTAGACCAGTTGACTATGAAGAATGGTCAACAAATCAGCAAATATGTAGTTGAGTTTAACAGAATTGCATCTCAAGTCTGGGGTTATAGAGAAGGTGTCCTTTGCCACTACTTCTATAATGGTCTCCCAGACTGCATCAAAGATAACCTTTCTCACATTGGCAAGCCCCCAACACTCATTGAGCTGCACCAGCTTGCTTAGTCCATTGATGCTCATTACTGGGAGTATAAATTCAAAATTATCCAACAAGAAAAGTTGTCTTACCTGTCGAAATTATCTGATAAATCCTCTGTACCCTCCACTTCAATCTCCAGCCTTAATGAATTAAGGAACAACCCAGCTAGTTCCTCTGGCTTCTCCAAGTCATCTGTTTCCCAGAAGCAGGACTTGTTATCCAAGCTTGGTAAGAATGGTAAGCTCACTGCTAAAGAATGCAAGCATTGACTGGAGAATCACCTCTGTTTGTTTTGTGGTGTTGCTGGGCATATAGCAAAGAACTGCCCCAAGTCTTTCTTCAAGGCAGCCAAAGCTTGTGCTGCCAAGACCTCTGCTTCAGAAATCAAACTGGAGACCTCTGTCTTAGAGGCAAAAAAATAGTCCACAGCCTTTGTGACTCCACATGGGCTAAAGGTTGCATTGATCCTTCCTGTGCTTTACTGGAGGCTAGACTTAACACATCCATTCTTTTAGATAATGCTTCACTTATGCCTCTTGTCACCCTTGTTTTACACAAAATTCCTCCATTTTCTGCTCTAATTGACTCTGGATCTTTAGATTGCTTTGTAGACACCAAGTTAGTCAGTACCTACAATCTTCCAACTTATTCTGTTTCTCCATTGCAGCTCCAACTTTTTGATGGCACTTCCAATTCTATGAATACTAATGCCATTGATCTTTCTGTTTGCTTTAGAACCAATGATATTACTCCAATAACATTTTATATTACTCCATTGGATGGATCTAGTTATCTTGTTATAGGACACAACTGGCTTGCCTGCCACAATTCATTGATTAACTGGGTATCAAGTCATACCTTATTCTGATCATCTGAACCAAACATGCCAACATCCCTGAGCTTACCTCTGCAGCTTCCAGTTTCTCTGACTCAAGCTAACTTCAAATTCAATTCACCATGTTCCCCTGATCCCAAACCTCTATTGATCAAGCTACTCAGCTTATCAGCATTCACACATGCCTGTAGTCTTGATGGCTTAGTTCCATTCAGTCTGCAACTCTGACCTCTGGAGAGTTATCTCCATTCTGCTTCCATTGCCCCTTCTCCAGCCAACCTTTTTGATGTCCCTCAGGAATATCACAACTTTGCTAATGTATTTAGTAAAAGCAAGGCATTTACTCTTGCTCCCCATCACAAGTTTGACCTAAAGATCAATCTGGAAGAAGGCACCTCCCCACCTATCAGCACTACCTATTCTCTGTCATTCTCTGAGCTTGAAGCACTCAGGACTTTCCTAGATGAACATCTTACTACCAGCTTCATCTGACCCTCCACATCTGCTTATGCTGCCCCTGTTCTCTTTGTCCAGAAGAAGGATGGATTCCTCCAGTTGTGTGTAGATTTCCGAGGACTCAACAAGATCACAAAGAAAGATCACTACCCC
This sequence comes from Pulveroboletus cf. rosaemariae, assembly GCA_038089275.1. Lineage (NCBI taxonomy): Eukaryota > Fungi > Basidiomycota > Agaricomycetes > Boletales > Boletaceae > Pulveroboletus > Pulveroboletus cf. rosaemariae. Next base: position 24,224 of record JBBPKN010000617.1, read on the forward strand.
CTTCTGTGCATCTCTGACCTTCTTGACACTTCAAGCCACATGACTATCTATATCAAGCTTGACCTTAGGCATGCTTATCATTTAGTTTGCATTGCTGAGGGCAACAAGTGGAAAACCTCCTTCTGTATACACTATGGCTTGTATAAGTGGCTTGTCATGCCATTTGGGCTCACTAATGCCCCTGCAGCTTTCCAGCAGTTCATTAATTCTATCTTCACCAATCTTCTTGATGTTTTCATAATTGTTTATTTGAGTGATATCCTAATTTTCTCTGCTGACCAGACATCTTATACCAAGCATGTCTATGAAGTTCTTTGCCACCTCTGGAAACACAGCCTTTTTACCAAATCCAAGAAATGTGAATTCCATACCAATTTCACTGAGTATCTTGGGTACCAGCTCTCTTTTTTAGGGCTCACAATGTCCCCTGAAAAGGTTCAATCTATCCTGGATTGGCCTGAGCCTTGCAAAGTTTGCAATATTCAGTCTTTCCTTGGTTTCACTAATTTCTACTGCCACTTCATCTGGGGCTACTCTAACATTGTCATTTCCCTGACTGACCTTACTCACAAGTCTGCTCATTGGGATTTTGACACTTCTTGTCATGCTGCTTTTCAGCACTTTAAGGATGCTTTTACTTCTGCTTTTATTCTAACCCATTGAGTTTCTAATGCTTTCCTTATTGTTGAGACTGATGCTTCAGACTATGCAATTACTAGGATTCTCTCACTCTAGTGTCCAGATGGTGAGATCTGCCCTGTCACTTTCTATTCATGTACTTTTACCATGCCAGAACTTAACTACAATATCCATGATAAGGAGCTCCTTGCTGTTATAAACAAACAGTTTGGATGCACAAGAGTCACATGACCATCATGTGACCATGAGACTCTTATGCCAGATTGAGCCAAACCCTAGGCTATGATTAGTCTTATTTAGAGTTTACCTGAACTAAAAAGTTAGCACAGAATTAGCAGTGGATCTCAGATGATTGTATCTTCCAATTGAATCTAGATAATATCTGATCTTGGATCTTAGATCTAGATCTAGATTGATGGATCTAATCTGTGGCAGAGATTTAAATGGGATCTCCTCAGCCTTAAGGCTAAGGTGCTGTATTTATATCCATTAATTCTGTAGTCTTTCTTTTCATTCCATTACTTCTCTTCCATTTAGATCCTTGATATGCATGGCCATTTAGTCATGCCCTTTACCCTTGCCCTATACCCAGTTCCCATATTGGTATTTATCCCAGACACACTTGGTGGTCTGTGCAACACCCTAGATAGTATAAATAGGCCAACTGTGTAGTTTTTAGCTTCCCAGCTTTGAGCACTTGTTTGTTTAGCCATCTAGGCATCTTAATAGACAAGCTAGTATTTGGACCCAGCTTCTTAGGCTTAGCTACCCTGAGCATTTACCCTTTTTAAGTCCTGTTTCACCTCTAGTGGCAGGCATTTACCTATCTATCCATTCATTCTTCTACATTAACATCAACATTAACATTGGCACAACCCCAAGGCCATATCAGGTTAGGAGTATTAGCTCATCTGCACAGTGTGCCATATCACCACTGTAACACTTACCATTTTCACTGCATTCAAGACCTGGCATCATTATCTTGAAGATTCTGGTTCTCTGGTGAATGTTGTCATCAATCACAAGAACCTGAAATACTTTACTACATTTAAACTTCTGATCCACCAGCAAGCCTGGTAATTGGAGTTTCTCTCTCAGTTTCACCTGATCATCTGCTTCCACCCAGGTTATTTAGGTACTAAACCTGACACTTTGACTAGACAATGGGACATCTATCCCAGAGAGGGAAATAGTGACTATACTCTTGTCAATCCACATAACTTCCAGTCTGTGTTTATGCAGGAGCAACTTGCTGCATCCCTCAGAGCTTCCTCTCTAGCATCTCCAGTCTTCTAGTCTGCATTCCTCTTCAACCTTGAAATCCTCCATTGTGACATCCTCTTGGTACTCCCTTCTGATCTCACTGCCTCTACTCACTTGTTGTTAAAACTTTCCATTCTTCTTAAAGAGACTGTTAAAACCTATACCAAGATGAGTATACTTTTAACCAGTTCCTCTTTTTTAAATGAAACCCTTGATGCTGGAGGTAGATCAGAACTCCAGGGGCTCCAGAGAATTCTGGGGAAATCTGGGAAGGGTTTCAATGGTCAAAGGGGACTCAGCTTCACCTTATGGAGTGTGCCCTTGCACTTCTCTGTTGTCCTGATTTACATAGATGTCAGGGTGGGTGATAAGGCTGTCTCTATGCTCAACAGAAGGGACAGGCAGGACAAGGAGAGTGAAGCCTAGTCATGGGGGTAAAACTTTACAACTCCTTTGAGGATATTGCATAGCCTCAGAGGTACTCTGGAGTAATCTGGAGGGTCAGAGTGAGCCCAAGGGCTTGAGCAGAGTAAGAACAACAACAAGAGGGTTTTCTGGTGTTTTTGTCAATCTTCGTACTGAGGCATAAGATACAGAACTACAGTACTTATACCTCAGAGAGGCAGAACTATCTAGGAGTGTAACAAAATAAGACAGGTGCAAACTCAGAAGCAAAGCAGATGTCTAGATATCTAGGGAATAAATGGAGATGTCAGGAAGACCATGTTCAATCATGTCAGACTGAAACTGAAGGGTGACAGGATGAAACAGGGGAGAGCAAGGAACAGGAATGGAATAGGAATAGTAACAATGATGGTAATGGTAGCTGACTGGGAATGGTAATGGAGTTATATCGGGATGGTCTGGAGATGATGAAGGGAAACTAGGGTAGTACTTAACTGGAGCAGAGATAGACTGGAAGCAGAATAGGTGGAGTGGGAGTGGAAGTCTGGGGGAGCATATAATGCTGAGGGGCAGGAGTATACATGCGTAGCTGGGGAAGACTGGAATAGTGATGGAGGGCCAGAGTTGCCTGGAGGGGAGTCAGAGGGCTGAAGCAGCTTACTAGATGTGAAGACCAATTGTAAGCCAGGTTGGAATGGGGTCAGAATTCGGATTGGAGGTCCAGGATATGACAGCTACCATTCAAACATCTCCATTCACCTGGAACATGACCTCACCTCTACTCAAGCTCAAAAATATGCCATTGATCTCAACTTTCTCCATGCCTTTCTTTATAAAGAAATAGCTGCTGCCCAAGTCAAATACCAAGAACCTGCAGATACCCAATAATCTCTGGCACCAGACTTTAAAGTAGGTGACCAGGTATTTGTCAGGGCTAAGTACTTCAGGACTACATGGCCATCCAAGAAACTTACTGAAAAGAACTTAGATCCTTATCCCATTATTGCTTAGGCAGGCTTACTGTTCTTCACACTCTGTCTTTTGGAGAACATGAAGTCCATTCACCTGGTCCTTCATGTTTCCAAACTTGAACCCTCTGTCTCCAACATAATCCCTAATTGCATGCAACCACCTCCACCACCAGTTGAGAACAATAGTGAACTGGAGTTTGAGATCTCTGAAATCCTAGACTTAAAGATAGATTATAGGTAAAGAAACTGCAAATTACTATATTTGGTTAAGTGGTTAGGTTATAAAGATACTGATAAGGAGACCTCATGGCTTCTTGCCACTAAATTAGGTCACACTTCAGAGATCATTAAGGAGTTTCATCTCCATTATCCAGACAAATCCAGGCCATCTTATAATTAATCAGCTGAGTAGTGGATCTAGTGATGTAGTTACAAGATCCCCTATCTACTCAAAGAATGCCTTTTTAACCTCCTTGTCTACCACAGAAATTCCACTGACTTCCATGCAAAGTTCTGACAGCTCCACTGCCACCTCATCAACCTCCCTGTCCTTACTCCCCAAACTTCTGTCTTCTCCAGTTTCCTCCACCCATGCCTTTTCCAATGCATTAACCAGCTGCCCCAGCAGCTGGTTCTTGTGCTTTGCCTCCCACCATACCTTTCCACCTACCTTCCTTATCAATGCCTTCATTAGGTGACAGCCCTTGGCTATCTGCCAAAGGCCCTTCTCTGCCTCCTTGAAGTTTGCCCTGCTTCTAGACATTTCTTTCTCTCCTGTCTTCCATCTCTGCTTCCTCTCTGGCTTCTCCTGGCTGGGGTGGTCACACCTCACCTTTGCCTCTATACAGGCAAGGCATGATGTCAACTTGCCCAGGCCCACCTTGCACTCCAGCCCCTAGTCATCACATCTCCAGCATTCTGGTTCCTCTTCCACTCTCCTCTTGCCATTGCTGCTACTTGACTCTACCTGGGCTTGGCAAAGCTCCTTCATCTAAACCAGGTTTGAATGCTAGGCCCTAACTACATTTCCAGTACTCACCCATTTCCAGACCACCTCCACTGCCTTCTGTGCCTCCTCCACTTTCTTCTAAGTCTTCTCCTCTCTCCTCACTTTCCCCTGCTGCTTCCACTCAGCATACTTCATGTTGCCAAGCTCCTCTTCATCTTCAATGCACTCCTCAAGGCACTTATCAGACCAGGTGTGAATATTGGTGAATGAAGACATAATGAGAGGAACTTGTGTGAAAGTTTCTGAGGTGGTATTTGTTTTTATGGGTTTTTGGGCAGCTAAACTCCAATGCCCACTCTGCTCACTTATTAATTGAGAGCATATGCTTAACAGCCTTCAGAGGTTCAGGCCTTAAAAGGGAAATACTGTCAAATTCCATGCCAATGGGTTAACTTCACTATATCTCTAGTGCAACTCCAGTTGCTTTCATGCTTTAAGCTGCATATTTCCTAGTTCCTGTTACCTCCATCCTTTCGTACCTAATGTGATTACAACTTTACCTATGCTAACTTCATACCATTCTGATACAACTTCATAGTTCCTCCAATCTTACTTTCTGTTTCTGTTTCTTTCTGCCTTATCTCTTCCTGCCATTATTTAGTTCAGTTTGGCATTATTCAACATTGTCTCCTCTGACATCTTCATTCATATCCAGGATACATTGGCACCTGCTTTACTTCTGAGACAACTCCTTTTATATCTCTGTTCCTCCCTTAGATAATCTACTTCTCCAAAATATAAGTATAGGAGCTCTGTATCTTATACCTTAGTTTGAATATCAATCATAATACAATGTTACAATCCCTTTTGACCCTCTTCTGCTTCATAACTTGATATCATACTCTACACTAAGTCTCATGAATTACTCCACAACTTGATATTATACCCTACACTAAGTCTCATAACTTACTCCATGACTTGATGTCATACTCTACACTAAGTTTCACAACTTACTCCATGACTTGATGTTGTACCTCTTGTTGGGAAGAACTCTATGGCCTATCCTGGACCTTTGATAGTTTCTGACCCCTCCATAAATCAGGGTACCAAGTACTAGCATAAAAGTATATCACATAAGGTAAAGCCAAGCCCTGTCCATTCCAGAGTTATCCAGAGTACTCCTGAAGTATGTCACAACTTTATAATAGCATGCATGGTATGCAAAGTCTTGAATACCTGGATAAGGCATGGCCAATCATGTAAAAATGTCAGATAACAGACAAGTGCAAGAAATACTATTAGTTATCAGGCACTTCTCTAGCAAAAAGTTGGAAACTTCATCCTTTCCAGAGTTTTCCTCAGTAACCTTTGCTTATTTCCTTTTTTTACTATGCATCTTCTTCTATGGGCCTTTACCCTTCAGATCCCCATTCTTTGCATAGTAGATTGCCTTGTTTTGTCCAGTATACTGGCAGTTTGTGCAAAATTTCATACTAGCAGTATAGGCTGTTCACTCTAATGCTATAAGCATATTTTCAGATGTTTCATGGGTTGGTGTGGTGGTGGTAATCTTTTGATGATGTTTTTCCTTGAATATCTCAGAGATAACACTAGATAGTATTGTTGTTGCCTTATCAAAACACATACCCTTAATAAAGTAGTTCCAAGAATCAAGGTTCTTGGGATCAGATAGTAGCATTGACAAGAGAATAATGGCAGCAAGCCATTCCTGAATAACAAAATTCACATTAGTAAGATAGTGCACAGCTTCCTAATATTCATTGATATGCACTGAGATATTACCATCACTTAGCATATAATATGTGAGGCAGCAGAACCAGTAAATGATTGATCCAGTGCCAACTTGACTAAATTCCACAGCAAGAAGTGTCCAGGCTTCATTTGTGATATTTAGGTAAACAATTTTAACAACAAGATCTGCTTTAATGCATCCTGAAATACAACTGCTGACATGTTGACCTAATTCTAACACCTAGCCTTGGTGTGTGCTGACTAATCTGGGTAGTACCTTTGAGCTTAGAGGTACAAGAACTAGGCAAATAAAAGTATAGCAAAGTGAGAGCCAAGAAACTTGTAGAATTAGAAAATTCAAGTGCACAAGACTGGGAAAACCCAGGCTTGAGCTAACCTCCTTTTATATTGCTACAGTGTGTGCACAGACCATGTAAATGGTGCTGGCCCTAAATACAGTATAGTAAGCCAGCCAATGGCAAAAGAAGAGTGGGGATCTTAGAAATACAGCAGGTAAACATGAGGTATAACCACAGGATCTAGATTGCTCTAGACCTGTGACATGTGAAGAGGTGAAATGTGAAGAGGTGAAAATGTGAAGGTGTGAAATGGTGAGTGTGTGAAATAGTCACATGATGTGACAATGTGATGAGTTGCAATAGTAGAGAGATAATGCCAAATAAGGAAAAAAATGAAAAGTGCATTATAATACATCTAGTGATAAATGCATAGGCAGCATTATCCATTTTGCACCAGATTTGTAGTTGTGTTGGGTCCATAGGCCAGGTCATGGTACCATCCACAATTCTGAATAGGCCACAGTAGCTAAGTACTTTCTTCATGCAATAGGCCCATATAAAATAACCTGTCTTATTTGAAAGATGATTTTCTTCTGCATGTGGAAAGAAGTAGCTGGAATTGGATGGCATCTCCCATAATGTAGAAACAGGTAAGGTTGTTAATTGTGAAGTACTGCCTTGGCCAGACATGATAGCTTAGGGGTTAAAAATATAAAGGGGACTTGAGTGCAGAATATACATGTGTTTGTTATGGTTAACTTTTTGAATGATATACAAGAAGACAATAAACCCTAATCAAGGGCTTTGATGATAATGTTGGTGTAGTGAGAATAAAGCAAAAGAAAATATATGAGTAAACACTATACTAGATGATACAAGTGCTCAAGACTGGGGCTTGAGATGTGCTATGACTACAGTATTTATATAGTATAGAATAGTGCACAGACCAAGACTCTAATAGGAATACTCCCACAGACTCTGAGGCACCATCAGAAAGAAGAGAAGTACTCATGAGAATAGCCAATGGCTAAAAAGAAGTAAGGCTTCTAAAATGAAAGAACATGGAAATAAACTGCAGGCTTGTCATATCCTGTGCCAACAGGCCAACTCTGCTATGTCTCTGGTGTCACTCCAGTTGCTTTCATGCTTTAAGCTGCATATTTCCTAGTTTCCTTTACCTCCATCTTTTTCTACCTAATAATTGTTTCCAACTTTACCTATGTTAACTCCATATCATTCCAATATAACTCCATAGTTCCTCTAACCTCACTTCCTGTTCCTATTTCTTTGTGCCTTGCTTCTCCCTGTCATTATTTAGTTTCAGTTTGACATTATTTGACATTGTCTTCACTGACATCTCCATTTGTATCCAGGATGCATTGGCACCTGCTTTGCTTATGAGACAACTCCTTTCACATCTCCATTTTCTCCTTAGATAATCTGCCTCCCTAAGATATAAGTACTGAAGCTCTGTATCTTGTACTTCAGTTTGAATATCAACCATAACATGATGTTATGATCCCCTCAGACCCCCTTCTGCCTTACAACTTGACAACATGCCCTACCCTAAGTCTCACAACTTACTCCATAATTCAACATCATATCTCTTGTTCTAAAAGGCCCTATGGCCTATCCTGGACCTCTGATAGTTTCCAACCCCTTCATAAATTGGGGCACCCAGTACTAGCATAAGGGCACATCACATAAGGTGAAGTCAAGCCCCATTCACTCCAGAATTCTCTGAAGTACCTCTGGAATATGTTGTAACTTTATAACAAGGCTGAAGACATGAGGCTAACCCTATGCTCTGGATCTAGACCTGTCATGTGACCCATCACATGCCTAGATAAGATAAAAGATTAGATAACCATGTGGAAAGATAAGATAAAGTCACATGATCAAAGTTTGAAAAATGCGGACTATAATACTACTCCCTTTTTAGGTCTTGGATTCCAGATAAGACATTTATAATGGTACAGCTTCTGTGTGATTTTCATATGCTTTGAACAGTAAATGAAAAGATAATAGATCCATAGTAAACAGATAATAAGGTGCTGAGAGATAAAGTTTGTGGAATTCATTAACTAGATCTGGTAAATTGGCTAAATCTTCTTTTGTTTGCCAAGTGCAATCATTTTCACCATATCCAGTCCAGTGGACTAGATATTCCAGTTTTTCTTTACAAACTCTTGAATCCACAATATGATCTACTTTATATTTAGTATGTCCATTATCTGTAATGACAATAGGATCAGAAGTAATAATATCTTGCCCTTTCAAGAAAGGAAAATAGGGTTTAATTCATAAAATGTTGACTGTGGAATGTATTTTCATTGAACTCAGCAGCTTGAGATGAACTGCATGAGAAATGACTTCCATAATTTCAAATAGATCAATTCATTTCTTTGTAAGCTTTTTCAATGGATAAGAAAGTGATAGATTCTTTGTGGATAGCAGAATTAATTGCCCTTTCTTATATTCTGGCATTGATTTGGTATTCTGTTTCTCCATTCTGATCTTTGTTTGTTCTAATGCTTCCTTTACTTCCTTGAAAGTCTTTGACATATCTTGTAGGAATAAAAAGAAGGGGACAGAGTTTGATAGCACTTCAAGACCCATTCAAGGATAATAAGTTTTAGTGATTTTGAAAGGAGTGGTGTGGGTTGAAGATAAGTAAGAATTGTTATGATGATATTCAGCTAATTTAAGCCAATCTGCCCAATTTTCCTGCCATTTAGCAATGAAACTCCTCAGATATGTTTCCAGTTCTCTATTGATTCTTTCCATTTAACCAT
>JBBPKN010000618.1:0-33243 GCA_038089275.1 Pulveroboletus cf. rosaemariae
TCAATGGTGGCGGACCATACAACAATACATCGAGGGATTCGAGGACTAACCAACAGATTGCCAGAAAATCCTCATCACGCTGTCATACATGCGAGGCAATAATGCCGCGGGCCGCTTTGCAGACCTGTACCATGATCAAGGCATGCTTGGAACACAAACCTTCCAACAGTTCGCGGAAGAACTCCACAAGCAGTACTGACCAGCTACCCTGCAATGAGACGCCAAGAAAGAACTAATGAAGCTGAAACAGGGAAGAGACTTGGTTGAAGACTTTCACTAGAATGAAGCAAGTAGTGATTGAGGTGGATTTTGACATTGTTGCAGATGGGTGCATGTTAGTGGGCATTGTCTGAGATGGTTTCCATGACAGTGTGGTGGAATTTGTTGAGCAATTGTGAATGGACCTTCTTGACAACCATGACATTGTTGTTTGGAACAAAGCATTGGTGAAAGTGGAAGTGGCCCTCAAGGGAATTGCAACAAGGAGAGCCCATTCTGAACTCTGAGAATCTCAAAAGAGAATGTGGGCCTCAAGAGTATAACCCACCATTGCAATGGCAAGTACCTCCAGGGCTCTGGAGGCTCTGGTGCATCCAAACTAACCTGGGATATTCTTGGGTCAAGGGTTCCTGATGGACATTAGAAAAGCCTGAGCTGAGGGAAAATATGCAAAATGCTCCAAAGTGTGGTCTTGTGCTACACACTCTCAGACTGCATTGCATGCATAGGGTTGAAATCCTTGGACATGACATTGAGCACATTACTGCTGATAATTTTGCCAAACAAGTGAGAAAGTTGGATTTTCACCAAGGAACTCAGTAATGGGTTGTGCTAAAGTTCCCAAAACTATGGACAAAAATTCCCTCTACCTAAGTACCAATAGTTTGAATAAATCCTTATTTTTACTATTGAAAGGTATGAAACTAAGTCTAATGACTCCAAACAATGGATGCTGCTTGAAATCATTGAAGATTGCACTATGAAAACAAACACAGATAACCAGAGAGTTAATGCCCACTGAATGTATTCTAGGCTAAATATAAAAGATCTCAATAAACTTTTCCCCCTATCTAATCTAAGGAAAATAAACAGTGTGTTGGTCATAAAATCTATTATGTAATGACCAGCTCAGCTGCAGAGTGCTGCTGTCTGGGAAACAGATAATATGTCCTTAGGGGCTCAGCTGCAGTGTACTGCCATTAGGGTTAAACCAGCTTATGTTCTAAAACTGAGCACTCCTTATTGTTAATGAATGAATTCCATTGACCTCTGCTCAGTTCACTGGATTTGAAATATAATTAAATATTCCAACAAATAGAGATCTCTTTGGCATATAAGATTCTTTGTAAATAAATCTTGTTAATTTGAAGTAAACCCTAAACTCCTTCAAGAACTTACAATATTAGATAATAAACATGTATAATGGGCTCTCTTAAATCTACAATGAGAGCCTACCTATGTCTAAAGAACTGATTATTTCCTTAACTCTCTTGAGCTGCAGGCAGAACACTCTTTATTTAATGCCTGTATTTTGGCAATAATAGTTCTTGTTGATTCTAAATGCATCAGATTCTCCATTAACAGATCCCTGATACAAAGAAAAGGCATTGAAACCTATATTTTACTCTACTCAATACTAGTCTATAATATCAATGGTACCATGAATACAGTAGGCCAGATTGAGAACTTTATTATTGCTAAACTAACAATTGGTGCTTATAAGAAATGGATCTTACTGACTATCACAGATCTTGGAACTAATGAGGTCTTTCTAGAATATGACTGACTACACTAGCATAACTCAAAAATCAACTGGAAGCTGGGAACAATTGAATTCCAATGTAATAAAACCACATCTCTAGTCTAGTTAAAGATCAAGATAATAAGAAAGTCTACTTTTCTAAGAAAGAGCAACTACTTTGATTGGAAATCAGAAACATCTCTACTGATATTACTGCAGCTATTAATATCACAAAGAAACAACTCACTTTCAAAGAAACAGTATCTTTAGTTTACTATAACTATGAAGATATTTTCATAAAGGAAAACTTCAATGAACTTTTCCTGCACCATCCTTGAAATTATGCAATTAAGCTCATTTTAGAAGAATATTCAGTGAATTGCAAGACATACAACTTGTCCTTTAATAAATAAAAAGAGCTCAATGCTTTTCTTGAAGAGAATTTCAAGTCTGGCAGAATCTGACCATCAAAGTCACTCTTTGCTTCTATCTTCTTCTTTGTAAAAAAAAGAATGGTTATCTTTACCCTATACAAGGTTATCAAAAACTAAATGTAATTATAGTAAAAATTGCTATTTTCTTCCCCTAATTACAGAATTGATAGATAAATTAAAGAATGCCAAACACTTCATCAAACTTGACATTTGATGGGAATATAACAATGTCTGCTTGAAGGAGGGAGATGAATGGAAAGCAGCATTCCACATAAATTGTGGGCTATTTAAACCACTTGTAATGTTCTTTGGATCAATCAACTCTCTGGCAACTTTTCAGATGATAATGAATTGGCTCTTCTGAAAGCTCATCAATGAGGGAAAAGTTGTAATATACATGGATGACATCATGATCTTCTCCCCCACTATTGAGGAATATTATAAAGTAATATGAAAAGTCCTGCAAATACTTAGAGAAAACAAGCTGTTTCTTAAATATAACAAGTATGACTTTGATGCCTCTGAAACAGAGTATCTTGGACTCATGGTCTTATACAATAAGATTCATATGGACCATAATAAAGTCAAAGCAATTCTAGAATGGCCTATTTCTACAACACAAAAACAATTGCAAGAATTCCTTGGATTTCTTAACTTTTACTGCTGCTTTGTCCATGACTTTGCAACCATTGCATATTCTCTAGATGCCCTCACATTGGACAAACATCTTTTCATTTGAATAGATTAGTGCCAAACTGCCTTTGATTCACTCAAGCACTCTCTTATCTCTGCATTATTGCTTGCAATGCCAACTCCTGCTAATTCATTCTGCATTGAAATGAACAGGTTAGAAATTAATTTGAAAGCAGTTCTTTTTCAAAAACAGAACAATATGTGGTGACTAATTACCTATATCTCTAAGTTACTAAATAATTCTGAATGCAATTATTATGCAGCAAATCTTGAAATGCTGGCAATTATCTTTGCTCTTATAAAATGGTGGCACTATCTTCTTGATGTAATCCATGAATTTGAGATTCTTACTGATTACAAAAATCTTGAGTTTTTCAAAGGCCTTAGAATCTCTTCTATTAACAAGTGTTATAAACATTTTGATGTACTCCAGGGATACTCCAGATAACTCCGGAGTGGACAGGGCTTGGCTTCACCTTATGTGGTGTGCCCTTATGCTAGTACTGAGTGCCCCAATTTATGGAGGAGTTAGAAACTATCGGAGGTCCGGGATTGGCTGTAGGGCTTTTTTCCAACAAGAGGCACAATGTCAAGTCATGGAGTAAGTTGAGGGACTTTAGGGTAGGGTACAATGTCAAGTCATGAGGCAGAAGGGGTCTGGGGGGGGATCATAATGTTGTATTATGGTTGATCTTCAAACTGAAGTATAAGATACAGAACTCCAGTACTTATATCTCAGGGAGACAGATTATCTAAGGAGGGAATGGAGATATGAAAGGAGTTGTCTTATAAGCGAAGCAGGTGCCAATGCATCCTGGATACGAATGGAGATGTCAGAGGAGACAATGTCAAATAATGTTAAACTGAAACTAAGTAATGACAGGGCAAAGCATGGCACAAAGGAACAGGAACAGAAAGTAAGGTCAGGGGAACAATAGAGTTGTATTAGAATGGTACAGAGTTAGCATAGGTAAAGTTGTAATCAATCGTTAGGTCAGAAAAGACAGAGGTAAAGGGAACTAGGAAACATGCAGCTTAAAGTGTAAAAACAACTGGAGTATTACAAACAAACAGTTTGGATGTACAAGAGTCACATGACAAGCACATGACCATGAGACTCCTATGCCATATTGAGCCAAACCCTAGGCTATGATTAGTTCTATTCAGAGTATACCTTGACTAAAGGGTTAGCACAGAATTAGCAGCAGATCTCAGATGATGGTATCTCCCAATCTAATCTAGATGACATTGGATCTTGGATCTTAGATCTAGATCTTGATTGATGGATCTGATCTGTGGCAGAGATCCAGATGGAATCTTTTCAGCCTCAAGGCTAAGATGCAGTCTTCATATCCATCAATCCTGCAGTCTTTCTTTCTATTCTTGTATTTCTCTTCCATTCTAGACTCTTGATATACATGGCCATTTAGTCATACCCTTTACCCTTGCTCTATGCCCAGTTTCCATATCAGTATTTATCCCAGCTAGACTTGGTGATCTGTGCACTACCCTAGATAGTATAAATAGGCTGTTCATGTAGCTCTTAGCTCCCCAGCTTTGAGCACTTGTTTGTTTAGCCATCTAGGCATTTCAATAGACAAGCTAGTGTTTGGACTTTGCTCCTTAGGCTTAGCTACCCTGAATATTCCCTTCTTTTAAGTCCTGCACTACATCTAGGGTCAGGCATCTATTATCTACCCTTTATTCTTCCATCTATACTGACATTGACATTGGTACAACCCCAAGGTCACTGGGATTAGGGTTTATCCTCTTCTCATACCAAGTCCAACACTGAGGACCATAACACAGAGTTGCATTGGAGACATAGTGGAGTTGACCATTGACATGGGATGTGACAGTATTTCCCTCTTAAGGTCTGAACCCCTAAAGGCTGTGAAGCACATGCTCTTGATGAATAAGTGAGCAGAGCAGGCATTGGAGTTTAGCTGGCCAGAAAACCATAAAAGCAAATACTACCCCAGAAACTTCCATACTAGTATCCCTCATCATGTCTTTATTCACTGACATTCACACCTGGTCTGATGAGCACCTGGAGGAGCACATCAAAGACGAAGAGGAGCTTGGTAACACAAAGTATGCTGAGCAGAAGCAGTGGGGAAAAGTGAGGAGAGAGGAGAAGGCTCAGAAGAAAGTGGAGGAGGCTTGGAAAGCAGTGGCAGTGGTCCAGAAACAGGTGAGTATTGGAAATGGGGTCAGGATCTAGCACTCAAAACTGGCTTAGATGGAGGAACTTTGCCAAGCCCAGGTGGGGTTGAGTAGCAGCAATGGCAAGAGAAGAGTGAAAGAGGGAATGGGGTGCCAGAGGTGTGATGACTGGGAACTGGAGTGCCAGGTGGGCCTGGGCAAGTTGACATCATGCCTTGCCTGTATAAAGGCAAAGGTGAGGTGTGACTACTCTGGCCAGAAGAAGCTGGAGAGGAAGCAGAGATGGAAGATGGGAGAGGAAGAGGTGCCCAATAGCAGGGCAGACTCAGAGGAGACAGAGGAGGGTCTTTGGCAGGTGGCTGAGGGCTGTTGCCTAATGGGGGTGTCAATAAGGGAGGTGGGCCAGAAGGTACAGTGAGAGGCCAAATACAAGAACTGGCTGCTGGAGCAGCTAATTGATGTGTTGGGAACTGCATGGGTGGAGGAGACTGGAGAAGCTGGGAGTTCGGAGAGCAAGGATGGGGAGGTGAATGAGATGACAGTGGAGCTGTCAGAACTTTGTGTGGAGGTTGGCAAAATTTCCATGGTAGACAAGGAGATTAAAAAGGCAATCTTAGAATATGTAGAGGATCTTGTGATTAGATCACTAGATCCACTACAGTTGATTAATCATAAGATGGCCTGGATTTGTCCAGGTAATAGAGATGAAATTCCTCAGCAATCTTCAAAGTGTGCTCTAATTCAGTGGCAAGGAGCCACAAGGTCTTCTCATTAGTATCCTCATAACCTAACCACTTAACCAAATATAGTAATTTACAGTTCCTTTGCCTATAATCTATCTTTGAGTCTAGGATTTCAGAAATCTCAAACTCTGGTTCACCATCAATCTTGACTAGGGGTGGGGGTAGTTGCACATGATCTGGGATTATATTGGAGACAGAGGGTTCAAGTTAAGAAACATGAAAGACTGGATAAATGGACTTCATGTTCTCCAGGAGACAGAGTATGAAGGACAGCAAGCCTGCCTAAGTGATAATGAAATAAGAACCTAAGTTCTTTTCAGCAAGTTTCTTGGAAGGCCACATAGTCCTAAAGTACTTAGCCTTGATGAATATCTGGTCACCTACTTTAAAGTCCAGTGCCAGAGATCATCAGGCATCTGTGGATTCTTGGTATCTGACTTGGGTGGCAGCTATTTCTTTATAAAGGAAGGTGTGGAGAGAGTCAAGGTCTATGACATATTCTTGAGCTCGGATAGAGGTAAGATCACATTTCAGATGCACAGAAATGTTCAGATGGTAGTCCTTGTTTGTGAAGAAAGGGGAAACACCTGTGGTAGTATTAGGGATGTTGTTATAAGCAAACTCTGTGAGGGGCAGGAGTTCAGACCAGTTGTCCTGCTGATAGTTGCAATAAACATGTAGATACTGCTTCAGGGTTTGGTTTATTCACTTGATTTGACTGTCACCCTCCAGATGATATCTGGAGGTGAAGTGGAGACAGATATTGAGGGCTTGACCCAGAAAACAGAAGAAATGGAAAACAAACTTGGAACCTCAATTGGAGGTGATGTGGAAGGGAACTCCATGTTTGGAAAACACATGGAGTAAAAAGAGTTTAGCAAGCTCTGGGGAGGTCACCTTGTCATCTGTAGGAATGAAGATGCACTGCTTCAATAGATGATCTACAACAACAAGGATGGCAGAGTGACTGGAGAAAGCCAGGAGCTGTTCAATGAAATCCATAGAGATGAAATTCCACAGCTTTTCTGGAATAGGGAGCTGCTTGAGGAAGCCATAGGGTTTGTGATGGGGTACCTTAGCATGGGTGCAAGCTATACATGAAGAAATGTATTCCTTAATAAATGCTCAAATGCCAGGCCAGGTATACTCTTGGCAAATGAGCTCCAGTGTCCAATTCTGACTGAAGTGTCCAGATAAGGGGTGGTTGTGCTTGTAGTGGAGGACCCAGAGTCAGAGATCAGAAGCATCAGGGACATAGATGCAGTTGTCCAAACACAAGAAACCTCCTGGGTCTCTAGACCAATGAAAGTCAGACAGGAGAATACCAGAACAGTGGATAGAGGCAGTAGAGTTAGAAGGGAGTACCGAGATGATGTCACAATGGAGGGTTTTGATGTCAAAGAGGGATGTGGATCAGAAGACCAGAGATGCTAGGAAGAAAGCCTGGAGGAATGCAGTGAGTTGTTTCTGCATGAACATGGGCCAGAAGTTATGTGGATTGACAAGGGCATAGTTGCCATTCCCTGCACTGGGATAGACATCCCATTGTCTAGTTAGAGTGTCAGGTTTAGTGCCTAAATGGCCAGGGCGAAAACAGATAATCAGATTAAACTAAAAGAGAAACTCCGACCACTGGGCTTGCTGGCAGGTCAGAAGTTTAGATGTAGCAAAATATTCCAGGTTCTTATGATTAGTGATGACATTCACTGGAGAACCGGAACCTTCGAGGTAATGACACCAGGTCTTGAACACAGTGAAAATAGCAAGAAGCTTTTTATCATGGATATCATAGTTAAGTTCCGGCACAGTGAGCATATGGGAATAGAAAGCAACAGGGCAGACCTTGTTATCTGGGGACTGGAGTGAGAGGATTTCAGTGATTGCATAGTCAGAGGTGTTAGTCTCAATGAGGAGAGAAGCATCAGGGACCCAATGGGTCAAAATAGGAGTGGAAGTAAAAGCATCCTTGAGGCACTGGAAAGCAGCATAACAAGAAGCATCAAAATCCCAACAAGCAGACTTGTGGGTAAGTGTTAAAACTTTCCATCCCTACTAAAAAGAGACTGTTAAAACCTATACCTAGATGAGTATACTTTTAACCAGTTTCTTTTTTTTAAATGAAACCCTTGATGCTGAAGGAAGATCAGAACTCCAGGGTGCTCCAGAGAGTTCCAGGGAAATCTAGGAAGGGTTTCAATGGTTGAACAGGACTCAGCTTCACCTTATGGGGTGTGCCCTTGCACTTCTTTGTTGTCCCAATTTACATAAATGTCAGGGTGGGTGATAAGGCTGTCTTTATGCTCAACAGGAGGGACAGGCAGGACAAGGAGAGTCAAGCCTAGTCATGGGGGTGAGGCCTTATGAATCCTTTGAGGATATTGCATAGCTTTGGAGGTACTCCAGAGTAACCCAGAGGGTCAGAGTGAGCCCAAGGGCTTGTGCAGAGTGAGGACGATGACAAGAGGGTTCTGGTGTTTTTGTTGATATTCATACTAAGGTACAAGATACAGAACTACAGTACTTATACCTCAGTGAGGCAGAGCTATCTAGAAGTGTAATAAAATAAGACAGGTGCAAACTCAGAAATAAAGCAGATGTCTAGATATCTAGAAAATGAATGAAGATGTCAGGAAGACAATGTCCAATCATGTCAGACTGAAACTAAAGGGTGACAGGATAAAACAGGGGAGAGCAAGGAACAGAAATGGAATAGGAATAGTAACAATGATGGTAATGGTAGCTGACTGGGAATGGTAATGGAGTTATATCAGGATGGTCCAGAGATGATGAAGGGGAACTAGGGTAGTACTTAACTGGAGCAGAGATAGACTGGAAGTGGAGTGGGATGAAGTGGGAATGGAAACCCGGGGAAGTGTATAATGCTAAGGGGTGGGAGTGTACATGCATAGCTGGGGAAGACTGGAATGGTGATGGAGGGCTGGAGTTGCCTGGAGGGGAGTCAGAGGGCTGGAGTGGCTTACTAGGTGTGAAGACCAATTGTAAGTGTAAGCTGGGTTGAAATGGGGTCAGAATTTGGATTGGAGGTCTGGGATATGACAGTAAGGCAAGTTAGGAAAACAACAATGTCAGAGTAGCCCTGAATAAAGCAGCAGTAGAAGTTAGCAAAACTGAGGAAGGACTGGATATCCCTAATATTGTGAGGCTCAGGCCAATCCAGGATGAATTGAACCTTTTCAGGGGACATCATGAGCCCAGAAGGAGAGAGTAAATACCCAAGATACTTAGTGGAATTGGTATAGAATTCACATTTCTTGGGTTTGGCAAAGAGGCCATGCTTCCAGAGATGGCAGAGGACTTTGTGGACATGCTTGGTATGTGATGTCTGGTCAGTGGAGAAAATTAGAATATCATCCAAATAAACAATTACTGAAACATTAAGAAGATTGACAAAAATAGAATTGACAAATCACTGGAAAGCTGCAGGGGCATTGGTAAGCCCAAATGGCATGACAAGCCACTTATAGGAGCCATAGCACATACAGAAGGAGGTTTTCCACTTGTTGCCCTTAGCAATGCGAATTAAATGGTAAGTGTGCCTAAGGTCGAGTTTGATATAGATGGTTGCACAGCTTGGAGTGTTAAGGAGATTGGAGATGCACAGAAGGGGGTAGCAGTCTTTCTTTGTGATTTTGTTGAGTCCTTGGAAATCTACACACAACCAGAGGGATCCATTCTTCTTCTGGACAAAGAAGACAGGGGCAGCATAAGTGGATGTGGAGGGTTAGACAAAACTGGTAGCAAGATGTTCATCTAGGAAAGTCCTGAGTGCTTCAAGCTCAGAGGGTGACAGGGAATAGATGGTGCTAACAGGCAGTGAGGTGCCTTTTTCCAGATCAATCTTCAGGTCAAATTTGCAGTGAGGGGCAAGAGTAGATGCCTTGCTTTTGCTAAACACATTGGCAAAGTTGTGGTATTCCTGAGGAACACTGGAAAGGTTGGCTGGGGGAGAAGCAATGGAAGCAGAACAGAGATGACTCTCCAGGGATCAGAGCTGCAGATAGAACAGGACTGAGCCATCAAGGCTACAGGTACATGTGAATGTGGATGAGCTAAGTAGCTTGATTGACAGAGATTTGGGGTCATGGAAATATGGTGAATCGGATTCAGAGTCAGCTTGGGTCAGAGAAACTGGAGGCTGTGGAGGTAAGCTTGGGGGTATTGGCATGTTTGGTTCAGATAATTGGAACAAGATATGACTTGATACCCAGTCAATCAATGGATTGTAGTGGGCAAGCCAGTTGTGTCCTAGAACAAGAGAACTAGATCCATCCAACAGAGTGACATAGAATGTTATTGAAGTGATATCACTGGTTTCAAAACAAACAGAAAGATCAATGGATTTTATAATCATAGAATTGGAAGAGCCATCAAACAGTCAGAGCTGCAATGGAGGAATGGAATAAGTCAGAAGATTGTAAATACTGGCTAACTTGGTATCTACAAAGCAATCTGAGGAACCAGAGTCAATCAGGGTGGAAAACAGAGGAATTTTTTGTGAAACAAGGGTAATGAGAGGCATAAGTGAAGCATTATCTAAAAGAATGGACATGTTAAGTTTAACCTCCAGTAAAGCACAGAAAGGATCAATGCAACCTCCAGTCCATGCAGAGTCACAGAGGCTGCGGACTATTTTTTTGCCTCCAAGACAGAGGCCTCCAGTTTGGTTTCCAGAGCAGAGGTTTTGGCACTGCGAGCTTTGGCCACCTTGGAGGAAGACTTGGGGCAGTCCTTTGCTATATATCCTGTGATACCACAGAACAAACAGAGGTGATTCTCCAGTCAATGCTTGTGTTCTTTAGTAGTGAGCTTACTGTCCTTACCAAGCTTGGATGATAAGTCCTGTTTCTGGGGAACAGATAACTTGGAGGAGCCAGAGTAAGTAGCTGACTTGTTCCTTGATTCATTAGGACCAGAGGTTGAAGTGGAGGATACAGCAGGTTTATCAGAGGACTTGGATGAATAAGATGACTTTTCTTGTTGGCTGAGTTTGGATTTGCACTCCCAGTAATGAGTGTCAATGGTCTGGGCCAGCTGGTGCAGCTCAATGAGTGTTGGCAGCTTGCCAACACAGAAAAGGTCATCTTTGATACAGTCTGGAAGACCATTATAGAAATAGTGGCAGAAAGCACCTTCTCCATAACCCTGGACTTGGGATGCAATTTTGTTAAACTCAACTACATATTTGTTGATTCATTGACCATCCTTCATAGTCAACTGGTCTAGCTGGTGCTCTGCATCTCCAACCAGGTCATGGGGTCTGAAGTTGGTCCAGAGTTCCTGAACAAACTTCTTATAATTGTCCATCCACAAGGGGTAGAAGTCAGAGTCTTTAGTAAGGAGGAGGTCAGGCTCAAACCATTCCAATGCCATGCCCTTAAGGTAGAACTGAGCATAAGTGACCTTGGCTCAGTTATTGGCAAAGGCTTTGGGACAATCCTGGAAATTTAATTTGCATTGCACTAGAAAAATGCGGAGCTTCTGGGGATTAGTTCCATTGAACTGGTCCAGTTCCTGTACTTTTGTATGCTGTGATGTTTCAGGGGTATAACAGGAAGAGCAAGCTAATCCATGAATGGCACTAGCAAGATTGGTGATAGTGTCATGGTGAATGGAAATAGATTCTGGATCTGAAAAAGGTTCAGGGTTATTCTCTGAAATATCGGAATATCCATTGGAGAGGTTATCTCCAGATTCATCTGGTACTCCTGGCTGGGTGCCATGGTTGTCAGGGGTATGGGGAGGTTGAGGAACCTTGGAACTATTAGAGACTTCATCAACTGAAGCACTAGGTGTGGACAAGTGGAAGGAAGCAGGAGCCTGTGAGGCTGAGCCTGGTGCATGGCAAGCAGAGAAGCTCTTAAACTAATCTAGGACAGTGTGGGAGTGAGCTCTGGTTACATGGATAGACATGATAGCAGTACCAGCACAAGCAGGAGTTTGAATATACTATTATAAATGTTTTGACATACTCCGGAGTGGATGGGGCTTGGCTTTATCTTATGTGGTGCACCCTTATGCTAGTACCAAGTGCCCTGATTTATGGAGGGGTTGGAAACTATCGGAGGTCTGGAATCAGCTGTAGGGCTTTTTTCCAACAAGAGGCACAATGTCAAGTCATGGAGTAAGTTAAGGGACTTTAGAGTAGAGTATGACATCAAGTTGTGAGGCAGGAGGGGTCTGGGGGGGGATCATAATGTTGTGTTATGGTTGATCTTCAAACTGAAGTACAAGATACAGAACTCCAGTACTTATATCTCAGGGAGGCAGATTATCTAAGAAGGGAATGGAGATATGAAAAGAGTTGTCTCATAAGTGAAGCAGGTGCCAATGCATTCTGGATATGAATGGAGATGTCAGAGGAGACAATGTCAAATAATGTCAAATTGAAACTAAGTAATGACAGGGAGAAATGCAGCACAAAGGAACAGGAACAGAAAGTGAGGTCAGGGGAACAACAGAGTTATATTGGAATGGTATGGAGTTAGCATAGATAAAGTTGTAATCAATCATTAGGTTGGAAAAGACAGAGGTAAAGGGAACTAGGAAACACACAGCTTAAAGTGTAAAAACAACTGGAGTTGCATCAGAGACATAGCAGAGTTGACCCATTGGCATGGAATGTGACAATAAGCCAGATGGTCACAAATTTTACAAGAGTATTACTTTACCATTGTCCGCTATTCTGGCAGAACTAACCCAGCTGATCCCTGTTTCAGAGGCTAGAATATGAAAAGAGGATAAAGACTAATAACAAACAATTGATACTACTCAGTTCCCACTTTTTTGCTAACTCTACTTCATAGGTCACTAAAACACAATCTTGTATTGGCTTCTTCTTTAATCCTAATCTGGGATCCTTGATAAGTGCTTCCTCTATTATCTGGTATCTGACTTTTGGGCTAGTGGTCAGAAAATAGGCAAGAATGTGAAGAAATGAATTTGCCTTATGCAATAAGGAAAAAAGAACTAAGTATAAACCTGAAGGTGACTAAAGGAACTTCTTGCAGGAATTTGTAAAAAGCAACTAAGCTTTAAGTAAGCAAGACTGGAAAGACTTCAGCTGCTGCCCTTAGCCCTTATATATTCCAAAAACTGGTGCACAGACAAGATAATCTACATGGACTAGTATGGAAACTCTTACTAAAAGGAAAGTAGAGCATAGGGTATGACTAAGGAAATAACTAACTACCTGCAGTAAGCCATGAGATTAAGTAAATATGAACAGGAATAAAAGTACAGAATTAGAGATAAGAAAATCATGAGGATGGAGAACTTTGCCATAGATAAGATATAATTTGTAGATCTATCACAGATGTATCTGAGATTTAGATCCAGATCTAGATGAGATCCTTGAGATCCATGGAGATAAGATCAAGGGCATTTCCAGAAAAGATTCAGGAAAGATCCAGGTTATATGACCAGTTACATAACCACTGCAAGAGAAACTCTAAATAAAGAGAAAATCATAGAGTAGGATTATCAAAGAAGTATTATAATACATTATACTTTTCTCTTTATTTTTGGCACTATCTTTATACTACTTTAATTCTTTACCTTGTTATATTATGTGCCCATTTCACCTCTTTACTAATTTACTTCTTCACATTTTCATCTTTTTACATTTCACACTTTCACATATCACAGGTCTAGACTGGTCTAGATCATGATATCACCACATTGTGTTTCCCTTATGTATTTCTAGGTATCTGCTCTCTTATCACTATTGATTAGCTTACTATACAGTAGTTTAGAGCAGCCATGCCAAGCATGGTCTATATATCTTCTGTAGCCATATATAAGAAGGTGCATCCAAGCCTGGATCTCTTAGTCTTGTGTACTTGAGCCTTTGCTTTCACAAGTCCACTTGACTCTTTATGCTTTATCTAGTTCTGGTGTCTCTAGTTCAAAGATACTCTTAGGTTTAGAATAGTGCACACAAAGGTGCCCTTAGATTTTAGAATCAGTATGACAAGACATGCTTTAAGAAGGATTGCTACTTCCATGATTATGTGATTATTGTAGTGTATTACACAAAAATTTGAAGTACCTTGGTAGTTCTGATTATAGTTCTGGTTGTTACTTTGTAATAGCCACTGCATACCAGTTGCAAAACAAGCCTCTTCCTAAGTCTTCCACCACTAGAGCTGCCATGTACTCCTTGTAAGTTAACTTACTCTCTATCTGGAACCAGATCAAGTTCCTTCAATACAAGGCTAAATACTGTTATGGTGTCTAATGGTGATGATGTTGGTATGACCTTAAGGGGGTGTGTTGATATCATTGTCAGATTCAGATTGAATAAAAGGAGGGCAGTGTGGACTTAGGATAGCAAAGCCTAAGGAGCTATTGCACTAGTCACCAGAGGAATAGCATATATTGCAAGGCATATCCTAAGAGATATGATGTATAAGATAACAAGATAACAAGTGATTAAGGCTGGGGAGCCTTAACACAAAACTACAAGCTACTTATACTACTCCAGGATATGCACAGACCACCCAGTGAATTCAGCACAAATACTAAATAGAAAATAGGGCATAGGGCAAGAGTAAAGGGTATGACTAATGGCCATGTGGTAAAGAGGTATAAAATGAAGAGGCTATATAAGAATGGAAGGAAAGGGTCCAGGATTAGTGGAGATTAAACCATACCCTTAGCCATGAGGCTGAAAAGATTCCATCTAGAGATCTGCCACAATTGTATCTGACCCTCATTTGAATTGAGATTAGATTCATTGGAGATTTGATTGAGAGATGACTCTATCATCTGAGATACTAGATTCAACCATAAGCTGTGCCCAAATCCCAAGAAAATACTCTGAATAAACAATTTAACCATATCCTAGGGTTTATTCTTGTTTGGCAAGGATATCTCATGGTCATGTGCTTATCATGTGACTCTTCTGCTAGCAAACTGTTCATTTGTAACAAATACTATACTTGAAAAGGCCTGCAACAAAATGAGTTATCCTGGAAAACTCAGGATATACTCATTTACTAAAAGAATAAGGTCTATGTTTTAAAGAATGATATATTGCATAAGTATATCTTAAATAAAAGTCATAATCATTTCTAAAATATGTCTTGTCATGTTGTATCTAAATCTAAAGCATCTCTATGTGCACTACCTTGAGACTAAAATCAAGCAGTACCTTTGAACTAGAGGTACAAGAACTAGACAAAGCAGAAAAAAGTCAAGTGACTTGTTAAAGTAAAGGCTCAAGTGTGCAAGACTGGGAAAATCCAAGCCTGGATGTGCCTTCTTATATAGTACTATAGATGGTATACAGATCATGCTTGGCATGGCTACTCTAAACTAGTGTATAGTAAGCTATCCAATAGTAATAAAGGAGTGGGGATCTAGAAATACATAAGAAAAACACAAGATGTTAATATTATAGCCCAGATTACTCTAGACTGTGATAATATGAAGGTGTGAAATGTGAAAAAGATAAAGAAGTAAATTAGTAAAGAGGTGAAATAATTATATGATGTAACAATGTGAAAAATTAGAATAGTGTAAAGAATATGGAAAAAGTAAAAAGCAAAATAAAGTATATTGTTATGCTAGGCCTGGGTAGGGACAGGTATAGATCTTGCTGTGGAAAGTGAAAGAGGCAAACCAAAGATAAGCCTCAAGACAAGTAAAGAGCAACAAACAAAGTGTTGTGCTCAAGTGGTACCAGCTATACTCCCAGGGATATGCTAAGATCAGATGCTGATGATCCTCTGGTTAACTGCCAGGACACAAGTAGTGGATTCCTTAGTACATAGGTACAAGAACAAGTGGAGAAGCAAGGACTATGAGGTAATTGCAAGATAGAAGTAGCATAGGGAAAGATAAGATAGGAAGTACACTACTTTATAGTACAACTAATAAGGTTTGAGCAGAGATCAATTGAGTAATCATGCTGATGAGTGATGAGTAATGTATCTGTATGGAAACAGATGGAAACAGATGGAATGATTAAGAGTTAGCTGATTAAGAGATAGAAGGCCTGGGCAAAGGGCCTAACAAGAGAGCAGTCTAGATGCAGCTAGAATGTGGGAAAAGTGGAATCTATGAGTGAAGGTGAACAAGAAAGCACCTGAGGTGCAAGAAGAGCAGAAGCTATGACAGGGAAAGAGAAAACATAATATTACCCCCCTGCTAGGGGTGGAAGACTCATGATACCTTGAAAGGCATTATATAAGGTTGTAGGAAAGCTGGTGATATTGGCCCAGCCAACCTCATTGATGACATCATCATGGAAGTCATTATTGGTGTGATATAAAAAAGGAGGGGGTAACAGAGCTGTGGAAGGGTGGTGGTAGGAGCCCTGTGAGTGACGTGAGCCATGGAAGTGGCAAGAGGAGTGGGATGAACTGCAGGAGGAGTTGTGGGAGGAATGATGAGAGAAAGAGGAGGCAGAGAAGGAAATGAGGGAGTTAATAACATGGCATTGAGCAGGATAGTGAGCCTGAGTATATCTGGGGTGCCAGCAGAGGCAGTAGGGACATTGGTAGAAGGGGCAGTTAACACAGATGTGGCCTAAGCAGCAGTAGTGGAAACAGGCCTCACAAAAGCAAGGATAGGATGGGGAAAGGTAACCATCACCATGAAGGCTAGTCCACCAGGCTTTGGCATGCTCAAGGGTGGCAAGCTCTTCATTATTAAGAGGAGAAGAAGAGGCAGATGGAGTAGTGGAGATATAACCATGGGCAGTGGCCAACTTGCACATGTAGTGGTTGAGGTCAGTGAGGAATTTGCCCATCTCAAGTTGATAGGTTAGAGCCTTGATGTTGGATAAGAGTTCACAATGGATAGAGGAGATGAGGGCCTGTGCAAGGGAGACCCAAGCATGGAGGATGTGAGCCAGGGCAGATGCAAGAAGGGGGAGATAAAGAAGCTGCATGTAGATCTGATAGAGGAGTCACAAGAGCAAAAACATGTCAAGGTGAGAGCCAATGGGAATGGTTAGGTGAGAGTTTATAATGAAGGTCATGACCCAGTGGGCATAGTTGGGGGATGGGGCACCACAATGAAGGGCATGGGCAGAGAGTGGAAGGTCAATGCTGAGGATGCCAGTGGACAAGGTGTTGATTGCAGGAGAAGAGACAGGGATGGGAGCAATGACAGCTGGGCTGATGGAAATAGCAGGGGGTGAGGCTATGAAGTTCTCAGAAAAAAGCTTGAAAGCAAGCACAAAGAGGGGAAAAGAAAAATGTGTATCAGTAGGAGACAAGTGTTACGAAGTGACACTCCAGCACTAGAACCAGTCATGTGACATCATGTGATCATGCACAAGACACCCCTTTTAAAGCTTAACCCTAGTCTGTGGTCTGTTTCCTTTAAGAGTATTTATTATTCCTTTCCCTAGCAGTGGTCATGTGATCATAAGTCACCTGACATGGATCTTCCCAGGATCTTCCCTGGAACTGCCCTCCATCTAATCTCCATGGATCTCATCTGATCTAGATCTGAATCTGGATCTGGACCCTAAATGCATCTGTGGCAGATCTACAGATTGGATCTCATCTGTGGCAGAGATCTCTGTCCTCATGGTGCAAGCACCTCTGACCCTGCATTCATTTCCTAGATACTTCTCTTCTATTCTCCCACATCCACATGGTATTCTGCTATACTTATTAATATCTGCCTCATGCTTTTCCCTCATGTTTTCTTATCTATTAATCCAGGGTCTAGGGCATTCCCTGATTAGGTAGTTCCTGTACTTAGTCAGCATGGTCTGTGCTCAGGATCCTCTAATATATAAAGGCAAGGGTAGGCAAGCTGGGATTCCCCAGTCTTGCTCACTTGAGTCTTGGTTTAGATTCAGTCTTACTGGCATAGGCTTAGTCCCTTGCTCCTTTGACTCTCAGCTTATTTCCACTCGTTCATAAGTGGCTTTGGCTCTCACTTTTGTCTCACCATGCCTAGTTTCTGGCCACTAGCACAAAAGCCAGATAGCAAGATTAGGAAGGCACTCCCCAAGGGTTAGGGTTAGATTTAGATCAACGCATCAAGAGTTGTGTTTCAACAAGGGGGAAGAGATGAGTAATGGCTCAACAGAAACTTCCTTAATGGGAAGCTGTGATGAAGAGACTGGTGGAGTATCAAGAGGGGTGTTACAGGAGTGGAAGCCTTGATCAATAGTAAAGGCCATTGTGATTAATTGAAGTGGCAAGTGGTTTTCTTAGTGGAGTGAGGAGGAAGAGGAGCAGATAAGGGGAAGTGATGAGGGTGGAGGAGTTTATACTCATCTAGAGCAGACTGGGAACATTTCAAGTTTCATTTGAGTTCCCAGGAATTATCTTCTGCCAAGTACCCTTTTCATCAGATCAGGAATTGGCAGTTATCCAGGGGACCACAATGTTTTAATATCTGCTCTAATTCATATTCCTTCTCACCTTCTATAAGGTCCGGAGGTGGAGCAGGGAATTTTTTTCTGTAAACATTATTTTTATAATAGAGTGATAACAACAATACATGGAACACTAGATGAATTTTCCATGTGGATAGAAGATGGAGGCAGTAGGTGATTGGGAAAAGGACTTTCATGATAGTGAAGGGTCCTTCCCATTTAGAAGAAAGTTTTGGATGAACTATAGCTTATTTCAAATTTCAAGCTTCTAACCACACTTTATTTCCCTTGGCAAATGGGAAAAAGGTGGAGTGGATATGGGATGCCATGGTTTGGCAGGCTAGATTGTGTGTGGCAAGGGCTTCATCACAAGCAGCAAGAAGTGCCTTGATGCAGTCAGCAACAGCAGGCATTAGTGACTCATCAATGAAAGAGAAAAGGGCATAGAATTCATATCCCATTATAAGATAGAATGGAGATTGCCCTGTAATGGAGTGGGGGCAATAATTGTGGATAAATTCAGCATGGGTGATAGAGTCAGCCCATTTAGTGGGGTTAGAGCCATAGTAAATGTGGATGTACATCTCAATCTCCTGGTTAACTTGTTTAGTTTCACTGTCAGACTGAGAATGGTATGCAGTAGAGAGGGAGAGGTTGTACTCAAGGAGTTTTCCGAGCTCCTTAGCAAAGGCAGAGGCAAACTAAGGGCCTTGGTTGGAGATGATCTTGTTATAAAGACCATAGTGAAGATAGACTTTGTGGAAAAAGAGGGTTGCAATCCCCTTAGTGGTAATGGATTTCTTGGTGGGGCAAAGAATTACCCCCTTCATAAGCCCATGGTTGACCATGACCAGCAAGGCATTGAAGTCAGAGGACAGAGGAAGATCAGTAATCAGATCACAGGAGATCTGTTGAAAAGGGCATGTGGCAGTGGAGCAGATGGGAAAGAGAGTGGGAGTAGAAGAATGAGTGTTTGCCTTGTTCTGTTGGCAAATGGGGCAACTGGCAACATAGTTGCAGACAAAAGTAGCAAGGCCAGGCCACCAAAACTCAGTGGAGATGAGTTGTTGGGTTTTCAGATAACTGGAGTGGCCAGCAGAGGGGTAATCATGACATTATTGAAGAATCTCATGACAGAGGTCAATAGAGGAAGGGATAAAGACCCAGTTGCAATAGGTAAGCAAACCATTGGTTTCCTTCCAATTGGAGGTGCAGGAGTGAAGGAATTTCTCATTCACAGAAGCATCCTGTTTTTGCAGAATGAAGAGACAGAGGGGGTTGCTGTGTTGATGTTCCTTAATGTGAGTGGAAAGATTAGCATCAACAAGGTTGACAAAGAGTTTGGGGGAAAGAAGGGTAACTTCCTGATTATCCTGGGAAGTATCAGGACAAAGGTCAGGTTGGTGAGAGAGGGCATCAGGCCCAGCAAGGGAGGAACCAGCAACATGGGAGAGTTGCAGGTCAAAATTGGTGATGTCAAGAAGCCAGTGAGCTTGCCATCAATTAAGCTTCTGAGGGGATTTGAAATAAGTTAGGTTCTTATGATCAGTAAAAACCTGAACAGGAGTAAAAGAACTAAGGAGGTATTGCCTCCAGGCTTTCAGAGTGTGAATAACTGCAAGGAGTTTGTGATCATAGATGTTGTAATTCTGCTTGGCAGCAGAGAAGGTCTGAGAGAGATAAGAACAGGAGTGCCAGTCCCCATTCTTGTCAGTCTGAAGAAGAATACCACTGGATGCATAAGCAGAGGCATTGGTGGCAATAGTGAAGGGGTGAGCAAGATCTGGCATCTGCAATACCAGCTGTGATAAGAAGATAGCCTTGAGGGAGTCAAAGGCTTTCTAGGCAGCTGGGGACCAAGACCAGGCTGTGGCCTTCTTGGTAAGGTCAAGGAGAGAACAGGCAATAGTAGAGTAGTTAGAAATGAATTGCCTGTAAAAGTTAGCAAAGCCAAGGAAAGAATAAATGTCCTTGACTTTAAAAGGAGTGGGCCACTGAGAGATACCAGTGAGTTTAATGGGGTCCATGGCAAGCTCACCAGGATGGACAATCATCCTGAGGTATTCAACCTGGAATGTGGTAAAGGTGCATTTCTCCAATTTGAGATAGAGGTCAAGTTCCATCATCCATTGAAGGATACAGGAGGTGCATTTCTGATGAGTGTTAGCATCAGGGGAGGAGATAAGGAGGTTGTTCATGTAGATGACAAGCCATCCTTCAGCAATCATATCCTGGAACAAATTATTCATGAATTGCTGGAAAGTAGCAGGTGAGTTATTTAGGCTGAAGAACATCACCATTGGTTCAAATAGTCCCTTATGTGTGATAAAGGTGGCTTTCCATTAATGTCCATTTTTGATGCAGATGTTATTATAACCCCAATGGACATTGAACTTAGTGAAAAGCTGAGTGTCCTGGAGTCTATTGATGAGATCAGAAATGAGAGGGAGAGGGTAGGCATTGTGAACAGTATGTTCATTGAGGTACCTGTAGTCTTGACAGGGGCAGAGTTTGCCATCCTTCTTTTTGATAAAAAAGAAGGATGAAGCTTGGGGAGAGTTGGTGTTATGCTAGGCCCAGGTAGGGACAGGCATAGATCTTGCTAAGGATGAAGCAAATCAAAGGTAAGCTTCAAGATAAGTGAAAGGCAACAAATGACATGTTGTGCCCAAATAGTACCAGCTACACTCCCAGGGGTATGCCAAGATCAGACACTGATAACCCTCTGGTTAAGTGCCAGGATACAAGCAGTGGATTCCAAGTACATAGGTACAAGGAGTAGTGGAGATGTGAGGACTGTGAGGTGATCACAAGGTAGAAGTAGCATAGAAAGAGTGTGATCTAGAAATGCACTACTTTATAGTACAACTACTAAGGTTCAAGTGAAGATGGAATGAGTAATCATGCTGACAAATAATGAGTAAGATATCCATGTGGAAATGGATGGAAAGAGATAGAATAATTATGAGTCAGCTGATTAAAGATAGAAGGCCTGGGCATAGGGCATAACAAGAGAGCAGACTAGACAAGGCTAGAATGTGAGAAGAGCAGAATCTATTGTAGAAAGTGAACAAGAAAGTATTCAAGGTATGTGAAGAGCAAAAGCTACAATGGAAGAAAAGAGGAAGAGAAAAGAGAAGAGAGAATCATAACATTACCCCCCTGCTAGGGGTGGAGGACTTGTGATACCTCAAAAGGCATTATAGGAAGGTCCAGGGAAGCCAGTGATGTTGGCCCAGCCAACCTCATCAATAATGTCATTGTGAAAGTCATTATTGGTGTGATAAGAAGGTGGAGGGGGTGATAGAGCCATGGGAGGATGGTGGTAGGAATTCTGGGACCAGTGGGAGCCATGGGAGCAGTGAGAGGAGCAGGATGAACCAAAAGAGGAGATGTGGGATAAGCTGTGGGAGGAGGAAGAGGCGGAGAAGAAGATAAGTGGGTCAATGACATGGCGTTGAGCTGGGCAACAAGCCTGAGTATGTTCGAGGTGCCAGTGAAGACAGTAGGGGTACTGGTAGGATGGGCAGTTGATGCAGATGTGGCCCAGGCATTGGCAGTGAAAGCAGGCCTTGTGAAAGCAAGGGTGGAAAGGAGGGAGGTAACCATTGCCATGAAGACTGGTTTACCAGGCTTCAGCATGTTTGAGAGCAGCAAGTTCATCATCATCAAGAGGGGAGAGGATGCAGAAGGAGTAATAGGAGTATATTCCTGAGCAGTAGCCAGCTTGTGCATGTAGTGGTCAAGGTCAGTAAGGAACTTGCCCATTTCAAGCTGATAGGCAAGAGCTTTGATGTTGGAGAGAAGTTTGCAGTGAATAGACATAATAAGGGCTTGGGCAAGGGAGATCCAAGCATGAGAAATGCAGGCAAGGGCTGAGGTGAGGAGAGGAAGACAGAGGAGCTGCATGTAAATCTGGTAAAGAAGCCAGAGTGGAGAGAACATATTGAGGTGCAAGCCAATTGGAATGGCAAGGCAAGAGTCCATGATGAAAGTCATGACATGGTGGGTGTAATTGGGGGATAGAGCACCACAACAAAGAGCATGGGCTGAGAGAGGGGGGTCAATACTGAGGATACCAGTGGATATGGTGTCAATGACAGGAGGAGGGATGGGAATAGGAGTGATAATAGCAGGGCCAATGGATATAGCAGGGGAAGAGACTATAAAGTCCTCTGAAGGGAGCTCAGAAGTAAGTGCAGAAAGTGGAGAAGAAAAATGAGTATCCATGAGAGAAGACAGGAATGAGATAAGTAAAGGCTCAACAGGAGCTTCCTGGGTGGGAAGCTGTGATGATGACATTGGTGGGGTGTTGAGAGGAGTATTGCATGAATGGAAGCCTTGGTCAACAGTGAAAGCCATGACTATTTGCAACAGGCAGTTTGCTTAGTGGAATAAGGAGGGAGAAGAGCAGACAAGGGAAAGTGGCAAGGATGGAGGAGTTTATACTCATCCAGAGTGGACTGGGAATGTTTCAAGTTTCTTTCTGGTTCCCAGGAGTTGTCTTCTGCTGAGTACCCTTTCCATTGGATCAGGAACTGATGGTTACCCAGGGGACCTCGATGTTTTAATATCTACTCTAATTCATATTCCTCCTTGCCTTCTATAAGGTCTGGAGGTGGAGCAGGGAAATTCTTTCCATGAACATCATTTTTATAATAGGGCAATAACAGAGATGCATGGAACACAGGGTGGATCTTCCATGTGAATGGAAGGTAAAGGTGATAGGTGATTAGGAAGAGGACTTCTGTGATTGTGAAGGGTCCTTTCTGTTTAGGAGAGAGTTTGGAATAAACAATAGCCTGTTTCTATCACATCCCATGCCAACAGATCAACTCCACTATGTCTCTGATGCAACTCCAGTTGCTTTTACACTTTAAGCTGCATGTTTCCTAGTTCCCTTTACCTTCATCTTTTCCTATCTAATAATTGATTACAACTTTACCTATGCTAACTCCATACCATTCCAATACAACTCTGTTGTTCCTCTAACCTCACTTTCTGTTCCTGTTCCTTTGTGCCACACTTCTCCCTGTCATTACTTAGTTTCAGTTTGACATTATTTGACATTGTCTCCTCTGACATCTCCATTCGTATCCAGAATGCATTGGCACCTGCTTCACTTATGAGACAACTCCTTTCATATCTCCATTCCCTCCTTAGATAATCTGCCTCCCTGAGGTATAAGTACTGTAGTTCTGTATCTTGTACTTCAGTTTGAAGATCAACCATAACACAACATTATGATCTCTCCAGACCCCTCCTGCCTCATGACTTGATGTCATACTCTACCCTAAGTCCCTCAACTTACTCCATGACTTGATGTTGTGCCTCTTGTTGGGAAAAAGCCCTATGGCCTATCCTGGACCTCCAATAGTTTCCAACCCCTTCATAAATTGGGGCACTTGGTACTAGCATAAGGGTGCACCACATAAGATGAAGCCAAGCCCCATTCACTCCAGAGTATGTTGAAACATTTATAACAGTATATTCAAACTTCTGCTTGTGCTGGTACTGCTATCATATCTATCTATGTAACCAGAGCTTGCTTCTGTGCTGTCCTAGATCAGTTCAAGAGCTTCTCTGCTTGCCACATACCAGGCTTGGCCTTACAGGCACCTGCTCCCTCCCACTTGTCCATACCTAGTGCTCCAGTTGATGAAGCCTCTAATAGTTCCAAGGTTCCTCAACCTCCCCACACCCCTGACAATCATGGCACCCAGCCAGGAGTACCAGATGAACCTGAAGATGACCTCTCTGATAAGTATTCTGATATTCCAGAGGATAACCCAGAATCTTTTCCAGACCCAGAATCTATTCCCATTCACCATGACACTATCACCAATCTTGCTAGTGCCATTCATGGATTAGCTTGCTCTTCCCATTGTACCCCTGAAACATCGCAGCATACCAAAGTACAGAAACTGGACCAGTTTGACAGAAATGATCCCCAAAAGCTCTGCATTTTTCTAGTGCAATGCGAATTAAATTTCCAGGATCATTCCAAAGCCTTTGCCAATGACTGAGCCAAGGTCACTTATGCTTAGTCCTATCTTAAGGGCATGGCATTGAAATGGTTTGAGCCTGACCTCCTCCTTACTGAAGATTCTGACCTCCACCCCCTGTGGATGGACAATTATAAGGAGTTTGTTCAGGAACTCCAGACCAACTTTGGATCCCATGACCCAGTTGGAGATGCAGAGCACCAGCTAGACCAGTTGACTATGAAGGATAGTCAATGAATCAACAAATATGTAGTTGAGTTTAACAGAATTGCATTCCAAGTCCGGGGTTACAGAGAAGGTGCCCTTCACCACTATTTCTATAATGGTCTTTCAGACTGTATCAAAGATGACCTTTCCTATGTTGGCAAGCCACCAACACTCATTGAGCTGTGCCAGCTGGCCCAGACCATTGACACTTGTTACTGGGAGCACAAATCTGAACTCAGCTGACAAGAAAAGTTGTCTCATCTGTCCAAGTCCTCTGATAAACCTGCCATATCCTCTGCTTCAACCTCTGGCCCTAATGAATCAAGGAACAAGTCAGCTACTTACTCTGGCCCCTCCAAGTCATCTGTTCTCCAGAAACAGAACTTATCATTCAAGCTTGGTAAGGATGGTAAGCTTACTATCAAAGAACATAAGTGTTGACTGGAGAATCACCTCTGTTTGTTCTGTGGTATCATGGGGCATATAGCAAGGGACTGCCCCAAGTCTTCCTCTAAGGCGGCCAAAGCTTGTGCTGCCAAAACCTCTGCTCTGGAAACCAAACCAGAGGCCTCTGTTTCAGAGGCAAAAAAATAGTCTGCAGCCTCCATGACTCTGCATGGGCTGGAGGTTGCATTGATCCTTCCTGTGCTTTACTGGAGGTTAGACTTAATATGTCTGTTCTTTTAGATAATGCTTCACTTATGCCCCTTGTTACCCTTGTTTCACAAGAAATTCCTTCATTTTCCACCCTGATTGACTCTGGTTCTTCAGATTGCTTCATAGACACCAAGTTAGCCAGTACTTACAATCTTCTGACTTATTCCATTCCTCCATTGCAGCTCCAACTGTTTGATGGCTCTTTCAATTCTATGATTATGAATGCCATTGATCTTTCTGTTTGTTTTGAAACCAGTGATATTACTCCAATGATGTTCTATGTTACTCTGTTGGATGGATCTAGTTCTCTTGTTCTAGGACACAACTGGCTTGCCCACTACAATCCATTGATTGACTGGGTATCAAGTCATATCTTATTCCAATCATCCAAACCAAACATGCCAATACCCTCAAGCTTACCTCTGCAGCCTCTGGTTTCTCTAATCCAAGCTGACTCCGAACCTGATTCACTGTGTTCCCATGATCCCAAACCTCTGTCGATTGAGCTACTTAGCTCATCTGCATTTGCACATATCTGTAGCCTTGATGGCTCAGTCCCATTCTATCTGCAGCTCTGATCCCTGGAGATTTATCTCCATTCCACTTCCATTGCTTCTCCTCCAGCTGACCTTTCCAGCATTCGTCAGGAATACCATGACTTTGCCAATGTGTTTAGCAAAAGCAAGGCATCTACTCTTGCCCCTCACTGCAAGTTTGACCTGAAGATTGATCTGGAAGAAGGCACCTCACCGCCTGTCAGCACCACCTATTCCCTGTTACCCTCTGAGCTTAAAGCACTTAGGACTTTCCTAGACAAACATCTTGCTACCAGTTTCATCTAACCCTTTGTATCCACTTATGCTGTCCCTGTTCTCTTTGTCTGGAAGAAGAACAGATCCCTCTGGTTGTGTGTAGATTTCTGAGGACTCAACAAGATCACAAAGAAAGACCACTACCCTCTTTTATGCATCTCTGATCTCCTTGATGCTCTGAGCCATGCAACCATCTATATCAAACTCAATCTTAGGCACACTTACCATTTAGTTCACATTGCTGAGGGTAACAAGTGGAAAACCTCCTTCTCTACATGCTATGGCTCCTACAAGTGGCTTGTCATGCCATTTGGACTCACCAATGCTCCTGTAGCTTTCCAGTGGTTTGTCAATTCTATTTTTGCCAATCTTCTTGATGTTTTAGTGATTGTTTATTTGGATAATATTCTAATTTTCTCTGCTGACCAGATATCTCATACTGAGCATGTCTGCGAAGTCCTCCACCACCTCCAGAAGCATGGCCTCATTGCCAAACCTGAGAAATGCAAATTCTATACTGATTTCACTGAGTATCTTAGGTACCTACTCTCTCCTTCTGGGCTCACAATGTTCCCTGAAAAGGTTCAATCCATCCTGGATTGGCCTGAGCCTTGCAAGATTAGAGATATCCAGTCCTTCCTCAATTTTGCTAACTTCTATCACTGCTTCATCTGGAGCTACTCTGACATTGTCATTCCCCTAACTCACCTTACCCGCAAGTCTGCTTGTTGGGATTTCAACACTTCTTGTCATGCTGCTTTCCAGTGCCTCAAGGATGCTTTTACTTCCACTCCTATTCTGACCCATTGGGTCCCTGATGCTCCTCTCATCATTAAGACTGATGCCTCTGACTATGCAATTACCAGAATCCTCTCACTCCAGTGCCCAGATAACAAGGTCCACCCTGTCACTTTCTATTCACATATGCTCACTGTGCCAGAACTCAACTATGATACCCATGATAAGGAGCTTCTTGCTATTTTTACTGTGTTCAAGACCTGGCATCATTACCTCAAAGATTCCAGTTCTCCAGTGGATATTATCACTAATCACAAAAACCTGGAATATTTCACTATGTCTAAAATTCTGACTCACCAGCAAGTCTGGTGGTTGGAGTTTCTCTCTCAGTTTAATCTGATTATCCATTTTTTCCCTGGCCATTTAGGTGCTAAACCTGATGCTCTAACTAGATGATGGGATATCTATCCCAGTGAGGGGAATGGCAACTATGCCCTTGTCAATCCACATAACTTCTGGCCCATGTTCATGCAGGAACAACTTGCTGTGTCCCTCTGGGCTTCCTTCCTAGCATCTCTGGTATTCTGGTCCGCATCCCTCTTTGACATTGAAACCCTCCATCATAACATCATCTCAGCACTCCCTTTTGACTCTACTGCCTCTATCCACTGTTCTGGTATCCTTTTGTCCAACTCTCATTGGTCTAGAGACCCAGGAGGTTTCTTGTGTCTGAATAACCACATCTATTTCCCTGATGCTTCCAACCTCCACCTCTGGGTCCTCTGCTACAAGCATGACTACCCCTTATCTGGACACTTCAGTCAGAATCAGACACTGGAGCTCATTTGCCAAGAGTATACCTGGCCTGGCATTTGAGCATTTATTAAGGAATACATTTCTTCATGTACAGCTTGTGCCCATGCCAAGGTACCCCATCACAAACCCTACAGTTTCCTCAAGCAGCTCCCCATTCCAGAAAAGCTGTGGAATTCCATCTCTATGGATTTCATTGAACAGCTCCTGGCTTCCTCCAGTCACTCTGCCATTCTTATTGTTGTAGATTGTCTATCAAAGCAGTGCATTTTCATCTCTACAGATGACAAGGTGACCTCTCCAGAGCTTGCTAAACTTTTCTTACTCCATGTGTTTTCCAAACATGGAGTTCCCTCCCACATCACCTTTGATTGAGGTTCTGAGTTTGTTTTCCATTTCTTCCATTCTCTGAGTCAAGCCCTCAATATCCATCTCCACTTCACCTCTGGATATCATTCAAAGGGTAACAGTCAAACTAAGTGAATGAACCAAACCCTGGAGCAGTATCTATGTGTTTATTGCAACTATCAGCAGGACAACTGGTCCAAACTCCTGCCCCTTGTGGAGTTCACTTATAACAATGCCCCTAATGCTACCATAGGTGTTTTCTCTTTCTTTGCAAACAAGGGCTACCAACTGAACATCTCTGTGTACCCAGAATGTGATCTCACCTCTACCCAAGCTTGAGAATACACCATAGACCTTGACTCTCTCCATGCCTTCCTTTGTGAAGAAATAGCTGCCACTCAAGTCAGATACCAAGGACCTGCAGATGCCCAATGATCTCTGGCACTGGACTTTAAAGTAGATAACCAGGTATTCATCAAGGCTAAGTACTTTAGAACTACATAGCCTTTCAAGAAACTCACCAAAAAGAACTTAGGTCCTTATTCCATTATTGCTCAGGCAGGCTTGCTGTTCTTCACACTCCATCTTCCAGAGAACATGAAGTCCATTTATCCAGTCTTTCATGTTTCTCAACTTGAACCCTCTGTCCCCAATGTGATCCCAGATTGCATGCAACCACCCCCACCACCAGTTGAGATTGATAGTGAACTGGAGTTTGAGATTTCTGAAATCCTAGACTCAAAGATAGATTGTAGGTGAAGGAACTGCAAATTACTATATTTGGTTAAGTGGTTAGGTTATGAGGATACTGATAAGGAGACCTTATGGCTCCTTGCCACTGAATTAGGGCACACTTCTGAGATTGTTAAGGAGTTTCATCTTCATTACCTGGACAAACCTGGGCCATCTTATGATTAACCAACTGTGTAGTGGATCTAGTAATCTAGTCACAAGACCCTCTATCTATTCTAAGATTACCTTTTTAATATCCTTGTCTACCACAGAAATTTTGCTAATCTCTGCACAAAGTTCTAACAGCTCCACTGCCACCTCATCCACCTTCCTGTCCTTACTCCCCAAACTCCCAGCTTCTCTGGTCTCCTCCACCCATGCCATTCCCAATGCATCAACCAGCTGCTTCAGCAGCCAGTTCTTGTATTTGGCCTCTTGCTATACCTTCTGGCCCACCTCCCTTATTAATGCCTCCATCAGGCAACAGCCCTTAGCCACCTGCTGAAGACCCTCCTCTGTCTCCTTTGAGTCTGCCCTGCTATTGGGCACCCCTTCCTCTCCCACCTTCTGTCTCCACTTCCTCTCTGGCTTTTCCTGGCCAGGGCAGTTACACCTCACCTTTGCCTCTATACAGGCAAGGTATGATGTTGACTTGCCTGGGCCCACCTGGCACTTCAGTTCCCAGTCATTGCACCTCCAGCACTCTAGTTCCTCTTTCACTCTCCTCTTGCCATTGCCACTTCTTGATCTCACCTGGGCTTGGTGAAGTTCCTCCACCTAAGCCAGTTTTTGAGTGCTAGGTCCTGACCCCATTTCCAATACTCACCCATTTCTGGACTGCTGCCACTGCTTTCCAAGCCTCCTTCTCTCTCCTCACTTTTTCCCACTGCTTCTGCTTGGTGTACTTCATGTTGCCAAGTTCCTCTTTGTCTTCAACATACTCCTCCAGGTGCTCATCAGACCAGATGTGAATGTTGGTGAATAAAGACATAATGAGGAATACTAGTGTGGAAGTATCTGGGGTGGTATTTGCTTTTATGGTTTTCTGGCCAGTTAAACCCCAATGCCTGCTCCACTCACTTATTCATCAAGAGCACATGCTTCACAGCCTTCAGGGGTTCAGGCCTTAAGAGGGGAATACTGTCACATCCTGTGCCAATGGGTCAACTCTGCTATATCTTTGATGCAACTCTGGTTGCTTTTACACTTTAAGCTGTGTGTTTTCTAGTTCCCTTTACCTCCATCTTTTCCTACCTAATAATTGATTACAACTTTACCTATGCTAACTCCATACCATTCCAATACAACTCTGTTGTTCCTCTGACCTCACTTTCTGTTCCTGTTCCTTTGTGCCACACTTCTTCCTGTCATCACTTAGTTTCAGTTTGATATTATTTGACATTGTCTCCTCTGACATCTCCATTCATATCCAGGATGCATTGGCACCTGCTTCACTTATGAGACAACTCCTTTCATATCTCCATTCCCTCCTTAGATAATCTGCCTCCCTGAGGTATAAGTACTGTAGTTTTGTATCTTGTACTTCAGTTTGAATATTAACCATAACACAATGTTACAATTCCCCCAGACCCCTCCTGCCTCATGACTTGACATTGTACCCTACCCTAAGTCCTTCAACTTACTCCACAACTTGACATCATGCCTCTTGTTGGGAAAAAGCCCTATGGCCTATCCTGAACCTCTGATAGTTTCCAACCCCTTCATAAATTGGGGCACTTGGTACTAGCATAAGGGCACATCACATAGGGTGAAGCCAAGCCCCATCCACTCTGGAGTTATCCAGAGTACCCCCGGAGTATGTCAAAATGTTTATAACAGTTTCAAATTATGGGCTTCTAATCAAACTTTATCTTCCTTGGCAAATGGGGAAAAGGTGGAATGGATATGGGATGCCATGGTTTGGCAGGCTAAATCATATGTGGCAAGTGCTTCATTGTGAGCAGCAAGGAGTGCCTTGGTGTGGTCAGCAACTGTTAAAACTTTTCATTCCACTAAAAAGGAGACTTTTAAAACCTATATCAAGATAAGTATACTTTTTAACCAGTTTCTTTTTAAATGAAACCCTTGATGCTGAAGGAAGGTCAGAACTCTAGGGGGCTCCGGAGAGCTCCAGAGGAATCTAGGAAGGGTTTCAATGGTTGAACAGGACTTGGCTTCACCTTATATGGTGTGCCCTTGCACTTTTCTGTTGTCCTGATTTACATAGATGTCAGAGTGGGTAATAAGGCTGTCTCTATGCTCAACAGGAGGGACAGGCAGGACAAGAAGAGTCAAGCCTAGTCATGGGGGTGAGGCTTTATGACTTCTTCAAGGATATCATGTAGCCTTGGAGGTACTTTGGAGTAACCTGAAGGGTCAAAGTGAGCTCAAGGGCTCAAGCAGAGTAAGAATGATGACAAGAGGGTTTTCTGGTGTTTTTGTCAATATTTGTACTGAGGTACAAGATACAGAAATACAGTACTTATACCTCAGAGAGGCCGAACTATCTAGAAGTGTAATGAAATGAGACAGGTGCAAACTCAGAAGTGAAGCAGATATCTAGATATCTAGGAAACAAATGAAGATGTCAGGGAGATAATGTCCAATCATGTCAGATTGAAACTGAAGGGTGACGGGATGAAACAGGAGAAAGCAAGAAACAGGAATGGAACAGGAATAGTGACAATAATGGTAATGGTAACTGACTGGAAATGGTAGAGTTATATTGGGACAGTCCAGAGATGATGAAGGGAAACTAGGGTAGTACTTAACTGGAGCAGAGATAGACTGGAAGCAGAATGGGGCAGAGTGGAAGCAGAAGCTCAGGGAAGCATATAAGGCTAAGGAGTGGGAAGTGTACATGCATAGCTGGGGAAGACTGGAATGGTGATGGAGGGCTGGAGTTGCCTGGAGGGGAGTCAGAGGGCTGGAGTAGCTTACTAGGTATGAAGACCAATTGTAAGCCAGGTCAGAATGGGGTTGGAATTCAGGTCGGAGGTCCAGGATATGACATTACTAGGTATGAAGACCAATTGTAAGCTGGGTCAGAATGGGGTCAGAATTTGGGTCAGAGGTCTGAAATATAATA
Organism: Pulveroboletus cf. rosaemariae; assembly: GCA_038089275.1. Classification (NCBI taxonomy): domain Eukaryota; kingdom Fungi; phylum Basidiomycota; class Agaricomycetes; order Boletales; family Boletaceae; genus Pulveroboletus; species Pulveroboletus cf. rosaemariae. The sequence goes on from JBBPKN010000618.1 coordinate 31,542, forward strand.
GCAACACCAGGCATCAGTGATTCATCAATGATAGAAGAGAGGGTACGAGGTTTATATCCCATCATAAGATAGAATGGGGATTGCCCTGTAACAGAGTGGGGGTGGCAGTTGTGGACAAATTCAGCATGGGTGATAGAATCAGCCCATTTGGTGGGGTTAAAGCCACAGTAGATGCAGATGTATGTTTCAATCTCCTGGTTTACTTGTTCAGTTTCACCATCAGATTGAGAATGGTACACAGTAGAGAGGAAAAGATTATACTCAAGGAGTTTCCCAAGCTCCTTGGCAAAGGCTGAGGCAAACTGAGGGCCTTGATTGGAGATGATCTTGTTGTAGAGATCATAATGGAGGTAGACTTTGTGGAAAAAGAGGATGGCAATGCCCTCAGCAGTAATGGATTTCTTAGTGGGGCAGAGAATTACCCCCTTCATAAGCCTGTGGTTAACCACAATCAGTAAGGCATTGAAGTCAGAGGATGGAGAAAGATTGGTGATCAGATTGCAAGAGATCTGTTGAAAGGGGCAAGTGGCAGTGGAGTGAATAGGGGAGAGGGCAGGCATAGAGGGGTAAGTGTTTGCTATATTCTGCTGGCAAATAGGACAGCCAGCAACATAGTTGTGGATGAAAGCAGCGAGGCCAGGTCACCAAAATTTGGCAGAGACAAGTTGATGGGTTTTCAAATAACCAGGGTGGCTGGCAGAGGGATGATCATGGCATCATTGAAGAATGGCACAACAGAGGTCAATGGAGGAAGAAATGAAGATATGGTTGCAGTAGGTGAGCAAGCCATCAATTTCCTTTCAATCAAAGGTGTGGGAGCAGAGGAACTTTTCATTAGTGGAAGCATTCTGTTTTTGCAGGATGGAAAGGTGAAGGGGGTCCCTCTGTTGATGTTCCTTAATATGGGCAGAAAGGTTAGCATCAATAAGGTTAACAAAAAGTTCAGGGGGGAGAAGAGTAACTTCCTAATTGTCCTGGGAAGTGTCAGAACAAAGATCAGGGCAATGGGAGAGGGCATCAGGCCCAGCAAGGGAGGTACCAGCAACATGGGAGAGTTGCAGGTTGAAGTCAGCAATATCAAGAAGCCAATGAGCTTGATGTCAATTGAGCTTCTAAGGGGATTTAAAATAGGTCAGGTTTTTATGGTCAGTGAGAACCTGAATGGGGGTAGAGGAGCCAAGAAGGTATTGCCTCCAGGCTTTGAGAGTGTGAATGACTGCAAGAAGTTCATGGTCATAGATATTATAGTTCTGCTCAGTGGTTGTTACAAAGTGACACTCCAGCACTAGAACCAGTCACATGACATCACATGATCATGCACAAGATACCCCATTTTAAGCTTAACCCTAGTCTGTGATCTGTTTCCATTAAGAGTATTTATTATTCCTTTCCTTCAGCAGTGGTTATGTGACCATAAGTCACCTGACATGGATCTTCCCAGGATCTTCCCTGGAACTGCCCTCCATCTTATCTCCATGGATCTCATCTGATCTGATCTGAATCTGGATCTGGACCCTAGATGCATCTGTGGCAGATCTATAGATTGGATCTCATCTGTGGCAGAGATCTCCATCCTCATGGTGCAAGTACCTCTGACCCTGCATTCATTTCCTAGATACTTCTCTTCCATTCTCCCACATCTGCATGGTATTCTGCCATACTCATTAATATCCACCCCATGCTTTTCCCTCATGTTTCCTTA